>DWAO01005958.1:0-11325 GCA_018230605.1 Heliconius congener
TTCTGTGGTTTAAGCGGGCGAAGCCGCGAGCGGGTCGCTAGTATATAATAAAAATCAATCAATCGTTATTGTATTTGTAGTTTTTTTTTCGATATATTCTATGTTCTACTCTTTTTGCATATTTGGGAAACGTTGCTTGTTTGATAGTGGAACCCAACACAGTTTGTTTAAGTTTTCTTAAACAGAGAAAACATCCACATACCTAGCGCGTATTGCGACCTTTTTAATAAACATATTGCGACCTTTTTAATTAAAAAAGTTAAACATTTTTTTTTCGATTAATTCACAATTTCAACCACATACAATAAATCAAAGCAAACACCCAATTTATTACCCATAACAGCGCTATAAAGGTAAATCTACCCTCTACAAAACAAAACCAATAGAAATACAGTCCGCCTATAAATTCCCAAGAACGTCCGAAACACTTGAAGTGTGTCTTAACCGCTACCGTGTGGTACATATGTTAGCCAAGAAAGGGTTAAGCAAGTAGGTAGGTAGCTGAGGGGTGTAAGAAGGGGGGAGGGATGGATTTACTTACCTCATTTGTTTGTGATGACCCCCGAGCACTATCTTCTGTACCTTGGTACCTTGTTTAAGCTTGGCTTACATAGTATGCAAAATTAATATGTATGTAAAAATTTTAAGTATATTGAAGTTAAGATTTTGTAGTGGTTCATCAAATTGTTTTAATACACACAAGGGTGATTCTAAAAATATTGTTTGTATTATAAAAAATAACAAGGCAGTTAGTTTTGTTAAATTCAAATAGACCAATGTATAATCTATATCGACTGTTCATAATTATTTTTAAACTTCCTTTGAGACATATTTCATTTTCAGATACAAATTTATACTATACGAGTATTTAGAGTATTTATACTATAAATATTTTCTCCAACTATGCATAATCATCAACAACTAGATGCACAAAACGGCGTAAATTTGACATTGATATAACTAAAAAAAGAGGAAATGTAAGGAAGGTAGCTGGGTAGTTACGAAAAGAAAGTTATTGATCAATCATTTTAGCACATGTATCTAGAGATGGTGATATTGATGATTGTAAGATCAAAAAAGAGGATTATGTTATATGGGATGAGAGTATTGCGAAACCAGAATCCAACGAAGTAAATGGTTACTTGTATAGTAATATAAGAAAACAAATTTGTAGCAATAGGAATTAAATATTATGATCTAATAATTAAGGCGGCCAGAATCGTAATCGCTCATTATTTAATTATTAAATGTAGCTGTATACTGCTAAATAACTAAAGTGCTTTTCTAATACTGCTAAATAACTAAAGTGCTTTAACTAAATTCATACATTCTAGAAAAAGGATATAGTCGTTAGGACGGTCCAAAATACCTTAACGAGAAATTGAAGTTACCTCAAATCTTAGACGAACCGAATACATATTGGCTAAAAATTGTAAAAATGTAAAGATTAAATGGAATCAGATTAAATCGATAAAATTGTATCTAAATGATTTATATGTTATTAATTACAAATATGATATAGATGAGGGTCAGTCAATGTTAATTGATTGTCGTATCCCGCACACAGCACAGTGCAGAGTGGGTACAGAGAATCTAGTGTTAAGACACTCCATTCCCCACTTTTCGCTGAATATCTGGAGGCATTGCGTGTTGAATGGCGGAACTCAGCCCCGTACCGCATTTTGGAAAATAATAAAAATATTTAAAAGTTATACTTAATAGTAGATAATTAAATTATAATTATCTATTCCAAATCCGAAGAAAATAGCTTTTTTATTTTAAAAGTTATAACATAAAAATGCTCTACTCAAAAGCACGTAGCCGTTTACTCTTTGCTGCCTTCAATATGAAAAAAAATATTTCAATTCTCCATATAAACGTACTCTAAACAGGGACACGTTAACGCAACGGTATTGTATGGCAGTTTTAATATAAGGCGTTCGCGATCCGTGCGATATTAGCGTCGGTGTTTCCTTACTGCGCTTGCCTGATCGTATCCTTGCGTCTGATAGCTCTCTGCATATTTTTGAGAGAGTTGAGAGTTGAAATGGAGAACTAGTATATACAATATTCGGTCGTTCATCAATCTATCATTGATGGCGAGATTGGTCAACAAAAAATGAAGGCCGGATGACGGATGTTATATTGATGTGATGGACGAAAGGTGACTAACAAACAAATGAATAGAAATTTTTTTTAAATTGATTTTTCAGTCTTTAAAGATGACTCATTTTAAAATACTTTTTTTTTAACTTATTTTATAAGAATAAAGAGAAGAAAAGGGTTTCTTAAATTTTATGTAGCCATCTTTTCTTAAATATAATATGTTTTTGTATCTTAAATCAGCTTCACGCTGTATCCCGCACACATCAGAGTAGGCAGAGGGAACCTAGTGTTAAAACACTCCGTTCCCCACTTTCAGCGTGAAGCTTATTTTTTTATATCTTCAATGTACATAATTCTATATATTAATCTCTATAATAATATATAGAGATTATTCTAATATTATATTTTTCGTAATATAGAATTTGAAAAATATCAAAATCTCATATAAAAATTTGCTCGTCGGTGTTCCTCCTGCACTTACCTCATCGCCGTTGGATTGGACGGTTAAGTAATGCAATGGTTCTTAGTACAAGTTTTGCATAATAGGATTTGTCTTGTAGTTTCCAAAGATTTTGTAATGACTGTTGAAGTTTCAGAAGTAATGGCTTGTTTATTATGTTAGTTTATTGGATATACAAATTTTCCTTGTAGACGAAAATTTCTGTAGAAGGTGTAGTTACTTGAAATAATTATAATTTTTAACAATAAAAAACCGACTTCCACCGGATCCCATAATCAGAACCTAAACCAACTCTTGACAAATTACCCTTGAAGCGTATCCTTTCCAATAAAAAAGAAACAGCGAAATCGGTGGACGTGATGTTGAATTATTCGTCCATTCGTCCAATTTTAATTCTTATGTGATTTTTTCGTGAAATGGACCAAATTGGGACCACACTGGAAGCACCACCTTTCAAATAAAAATAATCATCAAAATCGGCTTATCCAGTCAAAGTTATGGGATAACAAACAAAAAAAATACAGTCAGTACAGTCAGTACAAAAATACAGTCAGTCAGTACAGTAAATTCATAACCTCTTCCTTATGTAAGTCGTTTAAAAATGTCAGACAATTGAATACTTTTATGTTTATTTCGTGTTTTATATTGGAATTTATTATACTAGGCAATCAATCGATTAATCTATTGTATTTAACGAGTTGTAGCACGGAACTCCGTTTCCGAATCCGCAACCAGTCGGTTTTATAGTCACACTTTGTGCCACTGCGCCACGACTGGCCTCAATAAATAGTAATATAATAAAATATTGTCAATTATAATATTATATAATTATAGGTATTCATATTTAAATATATAAATAAAAGATAAAGGAAAGAATATTATCAATTATTTATCATAATAGTTTTGTTTATAGGAAGTGATATCTTTAAAATATTTATCACCATATGACTGGCATTGACTTTGAGTGTTTCAATAATTTCAAATTGATAACTACTTACTAGCTGGTTTGGGCACGTCGAACGAATGAGTGATGAAAGAATGGCAAAAAAAATATGTTGGAAAAGTGGTAAGAGAGGTAGGGGGAAATCTCGGTTGACCTTCGAAAACACAATATCAAAGATACTGGATGAAGGTCACGTAAAAAGCAGGAGGGTCCCCCGGAGGGCATGTATGAAGAGGTTAATGACAGTGGATGAGGCGGAGGAGGTATGTAGAGACCGTAGCGTTTGGCGCTCCGTTTTCTCTGACTACCCCGCTAGGGATAAAGCGTGAAGCTAGTTTAGTTTAGATAACTACTTCATATATGGTATTATATGTAATTGCATTTCGCGGTGGTTTATATTTTCATTGTGAGTTGTGTAGCGTTACCGTCACCACAACACACAATGCCACACAACACAGAATGTCAGAATTCGGCGGAAAATAGGGCATAGAAGAATCCTAGTGGGAATGGAGTGTCTTAACACTATTTTTCTAGGTTCCCTTAGTCTACCCTGCTGTATGTGTGATACGGCGTGAAGCTAAAAAAAAACTTGATATTGCATATCCATCAATGCATATACTAGTAAAAACGTAGAGAAAATTCACAAAAGACTCATCCGACCGCAACATCCCTAACATCGATGTTCAATATTTGTACGCAATTATCTTCTCTAAGGGTCTCAAGAGCCAATAAGGCGTGTTTAGAGAGATCCTTCTTTTTAAAGATACCTTTGGCGTATGCAGATTTGGGGTTTGGCTATCAATGGGTTATCTTTATAGAATTAATAATAAAAAAAATTTTAGAGGCCGCCGACCATGCGTGTACACGTGACGGTTGCGGGTTCGATTTCTATTCGGGATAATGAAATATCAATATCAAGATATTCATTTTCTAGCTCTGGTTAATAGGCGAAGAGGTGAGTTTCGTCACTCAACGAGTGCATCTCGAAAGGTTGGGTGGAAAATGAGGAAAGTAGTGTATTAAAATTAGATTTCGTTTGTCTATAGAAATAAATGGAAATATAAATTTAAATAAATATTTCATTTCCTTAAGTGGGAATCAAACCCACAACCAGTTGCGTTTACAGTCACACTTTGTGCCTTGCGCCACTATTGGTCTGGCAAAAGAGTACTTGTAGTATACTTGTTTAAAAACCACTTACCATGATTACTATGGAAATTTTATTTGTTGTTATCATTATTGGATATCACTCATATCCTTATCTCTTAATGAATAGATATACCTACAACACCAAGGTAGCGTGATTGTCATACCACATGCCGTAAATTTATTCTGGGCTCAAATCAGACTTGGTTAAATGATTATTTTGAGTTTTGAGTTAGGAAATTAATAAAAAAAAATAGTAATTTTATATGTATATATATATATATATATATATATATATATTCATCTAGCCGACCAGCTGCTTAGGCCGTTCCCCCCACATTCTGCCGAATCTGGACTCATTCCATGTCAAGTGGCTTCCATTTTCCATGTCAACTTAACGTCACAATTCACCTCGTTTCTAAGGCGAGGAAAAATTTGAATATTTCATTGCCTTACAACTTGTCAGGTACAGTCACATTCTTGTGCCTCTGCGCCACGACTGACCAAAATGTTTTAATATTAAGATTTTATTACGTATTCAAATAAATACCGATTGGAGGCCAAGCGCGGCGTTGAGCTCCGCCACTCAGCATGGAATGCCTCCAGAGTTCAGTGGAAAGTGGGGAACGGAGTGTCTTAACACTAAATTCTCTCTGCTTACCCTGCGGTGTGAGGAATACAGCGTGAAGCTGATTTTTTTATTTTATTTACAAATAAATACAAGAATATCTACACTACACGTATAGGTACATCAAACAACACTAAATCTCACGTGCATTCACATATATCGCTGTCGGTGAAGAAAGGCTTTGTCTCAAAAGAAAGCAGGTCCGTTCATTAGCGGACAAGCTATACAAAGACGACGGCTAAAATATGTAAGTTCTAAGCTAACTAGTGTATTTTTTTTAATTTCGAGTATCCACGGAGCTCAAAGAACATCACTATGACGGGGGTCGTTAGGTTACAAAGCGTGTTATGCTTTAGTTCAATTTTTTTTTATTGTTTTACGAAAGAAAGTCTAAGTAAGTAAAAATTGTTTTACTGTAGAGACCTCTGACGTTGAGTTTCGTCACTCATCATGCTGTCTCGGAAGTTAGAGGGAAAGGAGGGAAAGAAATGTCTCTACTTGTGGTCTCTCTGCCTGCCCTGCTATGTGTGGGAATTGTAGTTGTAATGTAGTTTTACACTTTGCGATTGATAAAAAAATCTCCGATCTATCTTTTAGTGTGAGTCGGTCTGTTTCGGAGATTAGCCCCAACTAATAGACATATAGAGAGACGAAAATTTTAAAATTGTTTGTGTTTGTGACATGTAAATACGTAAATGTATCTATTTGAAAATATATTGAAAACTTCGATTTTATTTATAATTCTGTATACAGCAAGCATTATGTCGATTTTATTCGAATAACATTGAAATTTGTAATTGAAAAATTCATTTGAGATAATTTTTTGTTAATCTTAAAAAAAAAAAATCTATAGATGTGATTGTTCAAAATTAAAAGATATTATTTTAGTAATATGATATATTTTGTGTTCGAACATTGTTAAATCAGGGACAAGAATTATAAATGAACTTATCATCTAAACAAGATTTTTTATTTAAGAAATAAAATAACTTGTCAAGTACGAATCACACTCGCCAACCGAGGATTCCTTACTTATTCAGGGTTGTACATAGGTCAACGGAAAATAGTAGTGGTATTATTTTTTTCTTCTATTTGCACTGTTAATTTTTTCTGTTCACCTATAACCCCGAATTAGTATGGAACTGCCGAAGTTAGTCCAACTAGCACCGTATTATATATTGATAGTAAATTTATAATTTAAAACAAAGATTGCTTAATAACTAGCATCACTTATTTTAATTCTGATTATCTAATTTGCTAGTAAAAAACCATTATCAGTAACGTAATTCGTTCCTGTGATAGCAACAGCTTTATCACTTGCCAAATATAAAATTAAATTGCCAACTTCATCAGACGTAGATCTTCTTTCAAGAGGTACTTTATAATTTATATCCTTAAGTACATTTGAATCTATTTTACTATTGTCCCATATATCTGTGTAGACTGGCCCTGGACTGATAGTGTTTACGCGAACACCGTGCGGTGCTAGTTCTATAGCTGCTGAATATGAAAAGAAATTTAATCCACATTTTGACAGGCCGTACGGAGCAAAATGAGCTTTTATTACTCTTTGACCTCCAACACTTGAAATGTTTATTATGTTCCCTTTTGTCTTGATAAGGTGTGGTGCTGCAAGAGTTGTGAGTTGAATGACAGCTCGAAGATTTGTTTTGTATAGTGACTCATACACGTCCAAGAACGATCCATCCAATATTTGACCTATTTGTATAAAACCGGCATTGTTAACCAAAATATCAATTTTGCCAAATTTTTCAACTGCTTGATTGATAATTGATTTTGCTTCATCGTCGTTGGACACATCTGCTTTGATCGTGAGAGGCGGCTTTCCAATTTCTTCGCACTGCGCTGTCACTGTCTTCAGTTTTGCATCATTTCTTCCAACTATGACTACGTTGGCACCTTCCTTGGAGAACAAAACAGCTGTGGACGCTCCTATCCCTGAACTTGCACCAGTGATTATCACAACTTTGTCCTTGAAGCTCATGTTATTTACTTGTTTTAGATAAAAATAAAATAAATATAATTAATTTATTTTTCTTTAAATTATCTACAAACTAGAACACGTTAGTCTAATTATTTACGAACAGAGCTCACGGCAGTAACTATGAACGATGTAATCACCTAATAACATATTACGTCTTATATATTACCTACAAGGTATAGATGAATAACCAGAAATAAAAGTTATCATAACCATAAATTGATATTTGTGTATCTACGCGTCCATCTTTAAAGGAGGATTATACAATACATAAAAAGATTATGCAAAAACAACATTTTTTTATCGATTTTGATAATTTTTGAGGCCGTCGTGGCCCGGGGTCACAAGGGGGTGTTGTGGGTTCGATCCCTACTCGAGGACCTGAAATATTAATTTAAATTTATTTTTCTCATATTTTATATTTCCATTTCTCCGCTCTGGTGTCAAGGCAAAGCGCGGCGTTGAGTTCCGCCACTCTACACGCAATGCCTCCAAAATTCTTTTAATTTTAACGTTTTTTTTATAACTTTACGGTATATGTCGCATCTGGCAGGGTAGACAGAGGGAACCAAGTGTAAATACACTTCGTTTCTATTGTGATATTTTTGTCCTCACTTTTCACCGAATATTTGAGGCATTGTCTATTGAGTTGCGGATCTCAAGGCCGCGCTTTCCAGGGCCAAAAAAATGGAAATATTAAATATTTTATTCCACCGAGTGGAAATCAAACCCACGACTGTCGCGTTTACACTGTATCACCTATATCAGCCACGAGGGCCTTACAAATTAATATTTAGCGCCTGTTCTATGTAAGCGCCTGATTATATTGTAATAGTAAAGTGTATTAGAAACAGGTATTTTTTTATATTGTCAAATTGGATCATTATAATATGTTGTAATTTAGCAATTACGTGTAAATTAAGATGTATATATGTAGTTTCTATAAAAACACTTTTTAGGGTCCGTACCACAAAAGGTAAAAAACGAACTATAAACATAATGATTCTACACCCTTAGTGATTCTACACTCTGTTATTCGTCTATCCGTCTATCAAGACCATTTATTTCAAGATAGCGTAGAGGTTTCTGACTGAAATATCAAGTAATTAATATCAAGTACTAATATCACGCAATTAGGTCCATGGTCTTTTAAAGCAAAGTAAGAAGGAAGAAAAAATTAAGCTTCTAAAAATCGCAATCAAAGATACGAGCATTTATGATTGATTTTGCTGCCTTTTATATCAAATTCGCCGCATATCCATAACCTATAAGTACTTCCCGTGGACCTATAGTTATAAAATTTGGTACGAAATGAGAACTTACAAATAAAATAACGGAAAATTCCGAAAAGTTACAATTTATAGGTATTTCATAGAAAAAATTACAATGTTATATTTATAGTCCATTTCATATAAAACAAGCGCACGTGCGAGCAAACTTAAGTTTGCCAATTTTTATAAGTTCTACAGAGTACTTTCCATTGATTAACTATCCAGATATTGGTACGGAACACTCGGTGGGCGAGCCCGACTCGCACTTAAACATTTTTTTTGTTAAGGCAACAACTCAGCATATTTAATTTGTGTATTTGCCAGACGTGATATTTTGTGTGATTGGCTCTAACACAAAAAAACGGCAACACTATTATTTCTTTATAGGCTTATTCTCACAGCAAGGACATATCATTTAAAAGTATATGGTTTGTATGGAATATTCTGTAATTTCATATTTATAATAGTTTAAATTTTAGATTTTCATGATTTTTGCTTCCATTGTTTGTTTTTATTTTTAATTGAGTTGAGAGTTTGTAACTGCAAACGCGACGGTTGTGCATTTGATTCCTACTCGACGAAATCGTCGAAATAAATAGTTATGTATTTATTTGCAGCGGACGAAGCAGAATGGGGGTCGCTAGTTATAAATATGAAAGAAACAATATATTTGCATTAGTTATTATACTCGTTTCAACAACATTCCATTGTCGGATACGTATTCAGATCCAGTAATAGCCACTGCCTTATCACTGGCAAGGAACAAGATGACATCTCCGATTTCACGAGCTTCAGATATTCTCTGAAGTGGTGTCGGAAATAGATTTTCTATAGGCTCTTCTATGCCAGCGTTCACTAAAACTTCAGTTTTAACTGGACCAGGACTTACTGTATTGACTCTTACACCCTGAGAAGCCAATTCTGATGCAGCACCGCGTGTAAAATGATTTAGAGCAGCTTTAGATACACAGTAGGAAGTCATGGTGGGCATGGCAGGTGGTAAGGTACTTGCGATACTCGATACGTTAACAATATTTCCTTTCGTCTTAACCAGATGGGGAATAGCCAAATGAGTTAACAATACAACCGCACGTAAGTTAGTATTCATAATGGTATCAAAAGTTTCCATGATATTTTCGTCTTTAAGTTGAGCAAAACGGACAATTCCAGCATTATTGACTAAGATATCGAGTTTTCCAAAACTATCGATGGTGTCCTTGATTATTCTTCTTGTATCTTCATCGTTACTTACATCAGCTTTATTTGTAGGTGCTTGTTACCACTTTTACTGCATTGTTCGTAAACACTTTGCAGTTTTTGCTCATTTCTTCCCACGAGGGCTACGTTAGCTCCTTCTTCAGCAAACAAGACGGCTGTGGCAGCTCCTATACCAGAGCTGGTTCCGGTCACGATAACTACTTTATTTGCAAAACTCATGGCTTTTATCTCGCCTTTATAACTTTCAGAATCTTTTAATTTTAATTGAACGTCGTTTTATACTGCACCAGTTATCTACAAAAGGGTTACATAAACAGTATGATTAGATAAAAGTATATTGTTTAAGTGGACTTTTGCAAATAATAAGACTTAAACATGTAGGGAACTATTATTTACATTTATAGTTTATTTAATATGTGCCACTTATATATTTCAATATTGTAATTTATTTATTTATTAATTATATACACAAACATACATTTAATGGAATTTATATATTTAATACTTAGTATTCGTATTTAGTTTATTTATATGAAAGCGCTCGCTGCCGTCGACCGCACCGGTAGGTGTTCTAACAGTCGACGCTTGCCACTCGATGCGCTTTCCATACGTTCCATTGTTTTCTATATTATTTTCCTCCAAATCTGTATTTATTTTGTTCTCTTTTATGTATATGTTTGTGGTTGACTTTTGTATAAACTGTGTCGTGATCTATTATTTGTGTTCAAACTATATGTACATTAAAGTGGTGTTGAATATACTCGGTGTTAACCGTAAGTGAAATTATATAATGTACAAGTATATTTGTTTATCTATATATAAACTTAGTTCTTGGAAGAGCAATTCCACGTTACGTTACAATTATGACAGCCGCTTTATATTGATTTTCTCGGCTTATAAACAACAGTCTTGCTAATCAATTCGACATAATTAGAACTGAAATATTTGAGCATTTATGTATGTATCTACAAAAATAAATTAAATCAACTTCACTGTAGGCAGAGGAAACATAGTGTTAAGATATCCCGTACTATTTTCCGTCGAATTCAGCAGGCATTGCGTGTCGAGTGGCGGAACTCAACGCCGCGCTTTGCCTTGACATCAGACCGAAGAAATCGAAAAATAAATTTGAATAAATATTTCATTTTCTCGACTGGGAACGAGCTCACAACAAGTTGCGCTTACAGTCACATTTTGTGCCCCCGCGCCAATACTAGACTCGTGTACCTACGTATACGTGTATAAATAAAGTTTAATTCACTCACATGCTTATCAAATTTTTATCGTAAGTTTATATAGATATATAACCGATAGGATTGACCTGTCGGTTAAATTGAATTAAACATCGTTATGCGTTATTTTTTGGTATTTATTAATAAGATAATAAATTGGAGGCATAATAAAAAAAATCGAAGAGTTAACATTTTAAAAGGACCAAAAGTTCAAATCTTCGTTATCTTCACTTTCTTGTTACACACAAGAAATTGAAGATAACGAAGATTTGGAATTCCAATATGCATACAATATTATAATCTTGAAGTATATATACAT
>DWAO01005959.1:0-11325 GCA_018230605.1 Heliconius congener
GATCTCACTTCTTTTATAGGTGAAGCATTCCCATATTATCGAACTTGGCAGCCTTACACATTTTTGTTTTGGGTGGGATTACTACTACTGGATAGATACTGGATTACTTTGTTGGCCATCTATCTGTCTGTCAAAATCATTTATCTCGAGATTACGTGGAGATTCAAGCTGAAATTAATATCAAATACTTAGGTCCCTTGAAGCTTCTAAATCAACTCAATCAAACTACATAAATAAAAACTAAAATTTTAGAAAATAAAAAAAAGAAGTTATGTATGGGAAGAAGTGATAATTTACAACATAAATAAAGGTATCTTAAAAAAAAGTCATTACAAGTTTGTATATTTGTAGTTTGTTATATAAATAAATAAGTGCATTTGAGCGCAAACTTAACTTTGTCTACTTATACAGAGTGGAAGTGTCAGCACCACTTTAAATGAAATCACAGTTTTAACTACTCTATAAGAACCTAATACAATGAAAAAAAAAACATTTTTTCCGAAATCGAGTCGTACGTATTGGCGGCAAAGTTCAAAGTTTTTTAACCTTTGGTAGTATTTTTGTAGTAGCATGTGTTTACGTTATTGGTACTGTGCGTAACTGCGTCACACAAAATATAGGTACGGATAAACATCGTGAAATGAAAAAATCCTACATCCTACTTAACTGTTGATAATTTCTTTAGGTATAGGTTTAAAATATTTTACCCTATATGCCGTTTCCGTAAAAGGAGTGCTGACACTTCCACCCTGTATAAGTTGTGCATCTTGTTGACCTACAATTTTTGAATTGGTACGGAAGCTTCACTAGAAAGTCCGACTCACACTTAACCCGTTTTTTTTTACAATAACTACTATTCATACATGTTTTATTGTAAGCATAACATGAAATTGCAACATATTTGACCCGTATAAACAACATTTTCACAAATCACAAAAAGGATAATTGTGGCCAGCTTCACAGCAAACACATTGGATAAGGATTCAACTTCTTCTCAAGGGACAAAGGGAAGACAAAGTATGGTGCTGAGTTTCGCTTCTTAACATATTTAACACTAGGTTTCTTCTATCTATACTGTTATATGTGAAATACAGTGTGAAGGTATAAAAATATACTTACAATTGTATAAACAACATTTACAACAAATAATAAAATAAAAAAAAGAAGTAACTAGGATTTAAACTCACCTCTCTCAGAAGAATCTCTTTGCAACCTCTGCATATTGGCTTGCTGTTCACTCCACACTTTGGTAGTGTCTAAATATACTTTTATATTATATTGTGATATGGCATATGACCAGTCTCCAAAAACACCTATTCCTAAAAAAATTTGAAACTAAAATATTATAATTATAGCATTTTTAACTATTTAGTAGTACCAACCCAGCGTGATGTTTGACTATAAACATCATAAAGTTCAATCTCTTCTGGGGGGATGACTACATTAATATTATTTTTATTTGCCCAATGTGGAAGACAGAGTGCAGTGTTAAGACCCTTCCATTATCCACTTTCCACCATATTTGGAGAGATTGCATTTTGCATGGCAGAATTAAATGCTACAAGGCAAACCTCAAAATTTTATTATATATTAAAATAAAGAACCACGGTTCTGACATAGAGAATATAAGAAATATTATAATTACCGATAGGTCGTGGAAAGTCTACAGGTATCATTACAACATCTGGTCCACATGTTGCTGAACTAAAGTTATTTTTATCTATCTCATAACTTGGTCTGAAAGATATAAATGTTATGTATATAGAATACTTTTTTTTACTTCATGCATATGGTATAATTGAATAAAAATATTCTATATAATAGTAGCTGTTGAAAATATTGTATAAAATAGGAATTCTTCAGCAGTTAATTAAAATTTAAATTATATATCTGATATCACTAGTTCCAGATTAGTTCTGTAGTTTAAAATATTATGCAAAGTGGTTTTGTTATCACCACTATAAATGAAAGCCTAGTTTTAACTACTCTATAAAAGCCAAATACAATTAGAACAAAAGAGACATTGCCAAAAATAAAACAGTGATTTTTTCAAAGAAAATAAAATAAATAATATTCATAAAATTATCATGGTAAAATAAAACACCATTTGTAATGATGATGATTTAGGTTTATTATAGAAAAAATGTAGTTGTACAAAGTACGAGATATATTCCTTTCTCTTTCAGGTATGCAGATTGGCAACAGTTAGTAGTAGGTGTTTACATTATTGGTGTCTATTCATAACTGCTTCATACATAATACAGATGGATAAAATTTGTCAAATGAAAAAAAAATCCTACGTCTTAAACTGTTGACGAATCTAGCTAGATTTTTTTAGGTATAGGTTAAAAAAAAAAATTACCGATATGCTGCTCCCATACAAGGAGCGCAGATGATTTTATCCTGCATAAGTAGATCTCACGATAAATCATTATTTTCACCTTCTTAAAATAATTAGATCTTGATTTCAACATCAAAGAACATTCTATTTTAGTGTCAAAGGTTATATAAATTAAGTACGAGTTTTGATAAAATCTAGTATTTCCTCAAACTTACCTTCCAGAATCAGACACATAAAGATCTGCATCACCACTTAAAGACAACAGTTCTACCATTAAGGGTCCAGCATGTCCCAATTGCCAATAAGAAAAATTACCAGCTCCGACTACCCCAGACACGGTATCTAATAACTCAATATCAGTCACTACGGGCACATGCTGCGGCAAAAAAGGCACGATCGCTAAGAATATAGATAAACCTATGACTGTGTGTGAAAATCGTGCCATTTTTTTTATAATAATTTAATGGTTTTTCAATAAAATAATATTTCAAAAGTAAAACGATCAAATATTATTGATTTGCTTTTGACATTGTCATTAACATTTGACATTGGATTATCGTTCAGAAATAGTGAATTATTTTGCGTTAGAATAGTTTTAAGCATAATATAAAACATATATTATTTTATTTAATGTTCATTTATAAAAAACACTACTCTGATTTTTGTAATAAGTGGTAAATGACAGGGTATTTTAATTATTTTATATATGTAGATACTTGTTTTTAATTATTATAAAGACCGTAGTAACACCATTGCACACTATTTAACTATGCCAGACGTAACGCAAGGCAAAGCACAAGCATGTGACTGCAAATGCGACAAGTTGTGAGCTCGAAACTTACTGGTGGAAACTATATATTTAATATATTCACGTCATCGCTCTGATTTCGAGGCAAAGTGCGGCGTTGAGTTCTACCACTCATCACGTAATGTCTTCATAATTCTGCCGAAAGTCAGCAACGAAAGTGTCTTAATGTTAATTCAGTGTCTTAAGACTAGGTCTACAAGTTCTCTCTGCCATCCTGCTATGTGGGAGATACCACATAAAGCTAAAAAAACGTGATTGTTGTGGGTTCGAATTCCACTCAGAAAATAAAACATGTTCATGCGTAAAGTATGTTGTTTATATCCTCTTCATTTTATTGCAAAAGTGCTATAAAATTATAACGTAAACTCATTCCGTTATCATACAAACGGATATTACAAACTGTAATGTTGTTATCAATGTGATAACTTATCAAATAAAGATGTGAATCAAATGTTTTCGTCACGGAAATATTACAAGTTGTTTAAATAGAAAACACTTAAAGTATTATTCACACGTACTTATATTATAAATCTGGAGAATTAGTTTGCACCCACGCAATAATCTCAGGATCTATTGGAATGAATAGAAATGTTCTTATATTGGATTGAAAAAATCTTTTTGTGATGGATTCGAATGAGGGAACCTAATATTCCCCACTTTTGGCCGAATTATGGAGGCATTGCATGTTGAGAAGCGAAACTCAAAGTCGCCCTTTACCTCGACACTAGAGTGAAGAAAGGAAAATATAAATATAAATTCAAATAAATAATTCACTTCTTGAGCGCAAACGAAACCACAAGCATCGCGTTTATAGTCGCAGGCTTGTATCATTGCGCCACAACTGGTAGGTACATTTTTTGTTATGGAAATCCAAAACAAATTATATACCTATATTTATGTAAGATAATTTATAGGTTAGTAATCCTAGGTTTGTGAATAACACTTTTCAAGTATTACAGAATTTTAATAATATTAAAATTCTGTAGAGAATTCTGTAAAGAAGATTTTAATAATATTAAAAGTATGTAGGTTACTTTTTTATTTGTATATTGTTCATTGCTTCAAGACGTAGCTTATTAACTTAAGTGAAACTCTTTAGAAAAAATCGTGTAAAAATAATTAATAGTTAAAAAAGTAAAAACACGCTATATGCATTTAATAAGGCGAATGTAATGAGCAAAAACTTGATATATTTACTAGTAGGCAGTAGCCCCTTATCAACCTTCCAGTTCAATCATCAGATCAGCTCGATGGTACTATTATATTATATTGTCATCTATCTATTGTCATGTATGTGTCTACACATAATTGTCAAGTTTCATGATGATACAACAAGGAAGGAAGGGGGCAGCCGGTCTGCCCTTGCTCACCTCAGAATAGTCAATTGCCCACCCCAGACTTTACACTTATAAAAAAATCAAAACCTACACAAAAAAGGCAAGCCGTCGTAAAAGCAACGGTTGTGGTTCAATTCCCACTGGGGTCAATAAAATATATAATATTGTAGTTTCTTTCCTCTGGTAATAAGATAAAAGAGCGGCGCTGAGCTCCGCCAATCAACTTGCGTAGTGTAATGGGAACGGAGTATCTTAAAACTGGCTTTCTTCACCCAGCTTTGTGCGGGATACAGAAGCGTGAAGCTAAGAAGAAGAAGATCTGTTTAAGGTAAAGCCGGCAAAGTTCAGGATGTTTTTGACTCAATCACATTTTCTTATTTTTAATATGTTTTAACACAGAGTCGGAACATTCTCCAGGTTTACACTACTTTAACTTCAGTGTTGCACTACACGTTAAAATAGCTTATATTAATAATTTCAATATTTATAACCACATCGATAGGATGATTAAGAGACCAGTGTTCCACCACTACCGTATATGTAGGTGATAATAAAATAATATAGTAACATCGAGCTGGTCTGATAGATTTAATTTATAGCTCAGCACATTCTTGATTCTATGGCATTGTGGACTTGGTGCAGAAAGGCGTGCTTTTGTTTTTCTTTTTACAATATAATTTTATTATATAGCCTAATGCCCAGCTGTGGGTTTATACCGAAATAAATAACAATATCATTACTGTGAAAAAAAATAAACGTATAACTACTCCCACGCACTTGGCATTGACTCAAGGGATTTATATTTACTCCAAAACCATATCAGGTCAAACTAGTTATAGCTTCACGCTGTATCCCGCATGTAGTGTAGGCAGAGGGAACCTAGTGTTGGAACACTCCGTTCCTCACGCAGTGCCCAGTTGTGGAGACATTGCATATTGTGTGGTAAAACTGGAAGCGCCTTTTCGGAAACTGGAAGAGCGGAGAAATGAAAATAATTCATTACCCCGACTAGGGATCGAACCCACAACTGTCGCTTTTTCAGATATAAAGTTATATACTACATCCGGTGTACAAGTTTGCCCGAAATCATAATCATTTGCTTCGCAGAACAGACTAGCAGGTGCATTAACACATCTGTTTCGCGGTTATGAACAATTATTTTTGTCGGGAATATCTTTTTTAACATTTTTATACTATTTAATAAATATAAATACTATTTATATTATTATAAGAGGCCGTCCTGGCGTAGCGATACAGCGACAGTTGTACGCTCAGCGGCAATGGGTTCGATTCCCATTGGTGGGTTTAATTTTCATTTTCTCGTACAAGTGAGAAGACAAACTACGGACCTACGTACTCTGCTAAAGCTGCCTGAAAAAAATATCTCTGAAATCTAAATTAAGATTATTATAATAAGGTATACAGAGTGTTTTTGTCAGCACCACTTTAAACGAAACCACAGTTTTAACTACTCTATAAAAGCCTAATACATTTTTTTTGACAAAAATAAAAAAGTATTTTTCAATCAAAATAAAAAATAAAATTATCGTTGTAAAATAAAACGCTATTTGTCAAGAACCACGCACGCACACCTATGAACCTATGAAAGGGAAACCGCCGCATACGCCTCATTCCGAAACGGAGTCGTAGGTATTGACGGCAAAGTTCAAAGTTGTTTAACCTCTAGTAGTATGTTTGTTATTTAAACTCTAGTAGTACGTGTTTATGTTATTGGTATCAATGCGTAACTGCGTCACACGAAATACAGATATGGATAAACATCGTGAAATGCAAAAAAATCCTACGTCTAAACTGTTGAGTTACGGTTTAAAATATTTTACCCTATATGCTGTCCCTGTAAGAGAAGCGCTGACGCTTCCACCCTGTATATATACAAGTTGTATACAACACTTCAGGTGACTTACACACATTGCACAAACGAAACTACTGGATTTAGAGAAATAAAAAGTGTCATGTAGGTACATTAACTCAACAGGAGAGCTCCAAAGGAAGGAGAATTCGAAATTTCTACGGGAACAGGAAAACAAGATTTCCCATTGTAAGTTTTGAACTTCCCGTAAATCAAGTTGTTTGCGTTGTTTTTTGATTAAAAAGGAATGTTAAACTTTATCCCATATATGAGCTGGCAGATACAAAAAACCGCTTCCCGGGACTCAGCTGTGTTAGTCTAAGAGGTAGCGGTTACGATTTTTAAGTAAATAGATTTTACGACTTTTGTCTTTATCAAAATAATAAATAGAATCTGAACATTTTTTATATTTTTTACAATAATATCTTTTAGAAAACATATCAAAAATTGCAATTTCCTAAGTGTGGAATAACACTTCAAAAATGTAAAAAATATGAGAGCATTTTTTTTGTTTAGCCTCACCGAGTACCGAGTTTTTTGATTTTTAGGGTTCCCATACCTTTTAAGGAAAAAAAGAACCCTTATAAGATCACTTTGTTATCTATCCGTCTGTCTGTCTGTCTGTCAAGAGCCTTTATCTCAGGAACGCTTGAAATTATCAAGTTGAAATTAAAACCATAAACTCAGATCTACGGTCCCCTGATTTCATGAAAAAAAATATTTCTACATTTACCTAAAAAGATATGGTTTGATTGACCTAGAATTATAAAATTGGCAGCTGCATCTACAGGTAGTACTAGTTCAGGAAAAAATCTGCAAACTATACGTTTGTGATTAAATCCTCAAAATAATAGGCTTAAAAGGAGGCAAAATTCTATTAAAGCCTAGTTCATATGAAGTAAGGTTGCTAAGGTTGAATTTCAGAAAAAAGCTTGAGTCTTCCAATCTTTGTTTCCATACAAAGATTGGAAGACTCAAGCTCTCGGTGGATAAGCCCAGCGCAGGGCTTGTCTTGTTTTATTATTCCAATGTTGAACCTTGTTTTCACTGTCATGAACTTTGAAAACTGTTATGTTTTTACTGATATTCGCAAGGCGAATCGTGTGACGTTAGAAACATCCAAATAGATCTACGTGTTTGGTCCGTAAAGCACCTGTTACGAACATAATAAACACACTAACTGTTCTCTCCCTTTAATCTGAATGTGATTTGGGTTTAACAAAAAAAATATAGATATATATCATTTATTTATGAACATGAAAAAAAATATTTATTTTATGTTGTATTCCTGAATACAAATTAATTCTACGTTATATTCTGAATATTGCAAGGTAGGCAGGGGGAACCTAGTGTTAAGAAACTCCGTTCCCGTTCCGCCAAATTTTCGAGGCATTACATATTGAGTGGCTGAACTCAACACTGCACTTTTATCTTGATACCAGAGAGAAGAAAAGAGAAGAATTATTAATAAATAGTAAAATTAAAAATTAAATCAGCTTCACGCTGTATGGTTGGAAGTTACAGAATGCAGGTTCTTGACACCAGGTTTCTTCTGCCTATATTGATTTATGCGGGATGCAGCAAAAAGTACATATGCTGCATAATGAACGGGTGCAAAAGAGATTTGTTAAACATCTCGCGTATTCTTTTAATGGAGTTAAAAGACAGGTACTCTTATACAGAGTCACTAAATTATTTTAAAATAGCCGACCTAAACACTCGGAGAGACGCTATTGAAATGGTTTTCTTATATAAATTCGTAAATTATCACATACAAGTATATTGTCCGAGTCTTCTCTCTAAATTCTCTTATACTATACCCCGTAAAATACCTCGTAAACCAATTCGTTTGTTTGCACAACCGCAAAGGAGAGCAAAATTGGGATCCAACTCTCCGATTAGGCTTACCTCACTATAATATGAAATGTAGTGTATCCACAGATACTGACGACTTTAAAATGTCTAAACAGCTTTTAAGAAAGCAATATGAAGTGTGTAAATTATGTTGTAATTGATGCTGGTTATGTACCCACTTATGGTATAATTTTCGTATAAGTTTAGTATATTTGTATATAATTTTGATCTGTTTTTATATATTAGCAAATCGATCGATAGATTGTTCACAGCCACTTTATGCATGCAGTGTTTACCTTTAAATGGCTGTACATAAATTGTTTTTAGCTTTTAAGTTAGATTTACTTGAAATTTAATGATGTATGAACCGTTGGTAAACTTAATAAATAAAAAAAAAAGTATATACATGAAAAAATCTTAATCGAACTGACTACCTTCAAGAAAATGCAGGAGGCCAATTAAAAACCTAAAGGCCCTTAGCCTATACTCAACCTGTTTCTTTACGAACAGCTGATGCACTTTACCAATTTTTCTTAATTTTTTTTGTCTCTTTCGTTCCTCAATAATACACAAAAGTGAGAAACGGTGGACATATCTACATCTCTTTCTGACATTAAACTAAAAAGTACGTGTTAGAAAGAGATAGTCACGGTGTTTTCGCGTGAGAGCTCGAAAGGTGCGGGAAATGGTTAATAATGTAAGAAAATTTTGTTTTGACAAAAACCAAGTACGGCGTTAAGTCCTGCAACTTAATGTCTAAAATATAAAGTAAAATTAAGTGGAAAGTGTGTAACAGAGTGTCTCAACACTAGCTGCTCTCTGCCTACTTTTGATAATTCTATATCTTTAGTTCTCGTCCGAGACAAAAATATCACAACAATGACATAATATTATTTATACATATTTCATTTTATATACAGAGTTTTACAAACTGCGGCGTTCAGTTTCCCCATTTTTAAGGCAATGTTTCGAAAATTACTAGGTTCCCACTGCCTACCCTTCTACAAGCGGAATACAGTGTGAAGCCAAAAAAATATATTACGAGGCCAGTCGTGGCGCAGAGACGCAAAGTGTGATTGTAATCACGACTAGTGGTAGGTTCGATCCCCACTCGAGGAAATGAAATGTTTATTTAATTTTATATATTCATTTCTTCGCTCTGGTATCAAGGCAAAACGCGGAGTTCTGCCACTCAACACGCAATGCCTCCAGAATTCGGCGAAAAGTGAGGAACGGAATGTCTTAACACCAGGTTCCCTTTGCCTGCCTAGCTGTGAGCGTGAGGCTCATTTATTTCATTTTATTTTTATGTATACGAGATCTAAACAGATTTAAATATAAACATCTCTATAATAACTCATAGTCATGGGTAACGTGTTTAACTTACAGGATCTTTGCATCTGGTGAATAAAGTCATACACTGCTGTGATATACATTTTTTTGCACCTTTACCCTGTGAATCCCGCATATGTCAGGGCAGGCCCAGTGGCACACGGGTAAGCGCCACGATTCAATCCCACTAAACAAAATGTTAAATTTGGATTTTCTTGCTCTGGTAACGAGGCAAAGCTCGACGTTGATTCCCGCCACCCAACACGCAATGCTTCAAGAATTCCGCAAAGTCCGAAAGTAAGTGAGTAACGGAAATGTATAATGGGAACGAAGTGTCTACAATAGGTACAAAGATTCCCTCTGCCTACCCTTCTATGTGCCGGATACAGTGTGATACTAAAAAAAATCGAAAACAATTTGGTTGTACAGGTTAATCTTATAAACTGCTAATTCAGATTAAAAAATCCTTTTTGTGTGGGTACAAATGTACCCACACAAAATAAATAAATTATCGAGGAAGACTATATCATTTATTAGGTAGAATATTGCATACATTTGTATATATACCTAATTTCACTAATATATTTAGTAAAACTACAGTGTCACGATGCAACATTTCGTTTTCTCTTAAATGCCGAGAAAACAAAGAGCAGCAGTCCAAACACTCAGTTTTCTCTTCATAATATGAGAATAGAGTGGATATATCATTATCTTTCATAAACAGTTGACAATTTATTAAAATTTTATTATCATTTTTAGTAGGCCGTCGTCGTGGGGCAATGGCACGGCGTGTGCTTGCAAACGTGGCAGTCGTGAGTTCAACTCCGATTCGATGGAGCGAATTATTTTCATTTTCTTGCTGTGGTATTAAAACAAAATGCAGCATTGAGTTACTACCTCCCAACCCGCAATGTTTCAATAATGTGGCAGTGTATGGGAAACAGAGTGTTTAACATTAGGTTTCCTTTGCCTATCCATATGCAGGATACAACGTGAAGGTAAAACAAATAATACAATCGTGCGTGATAGTTCACCTCTTTTGTAATTACAACCTGACCAAGTATAAAACATTGTTTTTGACAGTAAAAACTAAATTACTACACAAACCATCCATATTCGACCGCATTATATATATATTTAATGCGCAATTTATTGCTTTCGATAACACATTTGATACATTAATGTTATTCTATTCAATATCTTAATTTTTTATACAAAAACAAACGCTTTATTTATCATGTTTTTCGTCAAAATATTAAAATAATAATCTGCCATTTGTATAATGCTACGGAATTGAATAGTACTACAGATATTTAGATTCCTTTGTAGGTAAAAATGTTTTAATTTATTCGGGTTTGTTTTTCGTCAAAATATTAAAATAATAATCTGCCATTTGTATAATGCTACGGAATTGAATAGTACTACAGATATTTAGATTCCTTTGTAGGTAAAAATGTTTTAATTTATTCGGGTTATAGCCCAACCTCCTTGTTTTCGTTTTTATTTTTTTTCAACGCAACTCGGCTACGCGGCTGTGGACGTGACGCGGTCGTAAGGCCGCCTGTAAATGAAATTGCGACTAAATTGTAGCAGTTATATTTCAATGATTTATTTATTGTTTTTTAACATATATTATACATTTTATTAAAAGCGCATTAGATATATTTAATCTAGCCAAAAATTACAAATTAATAAATTTTATAGCTGTTCATTTAATAGTCTGAGAGAGAGGAGGAGATGAAATATTTACTTAAATTTATATTTCCATTTCTTCGCTCTGGTG
>DWAO01005960.1:0-11324 GCA_018230605.1 Heliconius congener
CGGGCGACGGCGCGCTGCACGTGGCGGCGCGCGAGGGGCACGCGGCCGCCGCGCGCGCGCTGCTCGCCGACACCGACATCGACGCCGCCGCCCCCAACCTCAAAGGTATCGAATGAGCGATGGAAGGTACAGTATGAAGGCGCTCCGTTCTCGCTGACTATACCGCTAGGGACGAAGCGTGAAGCGAAGTAAAGTTAGGGCAACGCATTTGTTTACGCCGCTATGAGGCATGACCTCAAATTCAATTTCTTGTGTAAAATTTATGTGCCATTTGTTTTTTTTGTTTGAAAAAAATTTGTTTTTCTCACAATTTTTTAAAAGAAATGATTTAATATCAGTATATTTATATACATATTTTTCCAATTTAGGTCGTAATCCGCTACATGAATTGTGCTGGTGCAAGAAAGATAATGCAGCTACAATATGTGAAATTTTCCTAGAGTTCATGCCAGATTACCCCATCAACAGGACCGATTTACAGGTAAAATGCAAATAAAAATTAAAACACTTGTTCTTTTTTAAAAATACTACTTTAAAAAAGAAACAAAAGTGTTAGTTAACGTATCCTATAATTACTCCTTTATTTGTACTATAAGTTCTCATTTATTGCCAAATACCATAATTTTAAATCAATGGGAAGTACTATGTAGGTTTTGAGTACGCGCCGAATTTTATACGATATGCGGCGTTAGACAATGTGTAGACTTAGTAGACAGTATGTAGACGTAGTGTAAATTTGAATGTCTGATCCTATAAGACTGTCTGTTCCGTTTTTTTTTGTTGAGGTTCGGTGTCTTAATTACGAATAAAAAAAGTTTCAATTTTGAGCTAAAATTTAATGAAAGGGGAAACTCTTTTTTTGCTACATTTACACTAATCATTTATAAATATTAATCTATTTGGACATTGTTTAATGCTGAAATTAAATGTTTGTGTTAAAACAATAAGTTAAACGCAAATATTTTGTGCTATTTATATAGATCGTAGTGACGCAGTGGGACATAATGTGAATAATTTTGCATTTCCTTGCTCTGGCAAGGAGACAATGCGCGTCATCGAGTTCTGCCACTAAAAATGTAATGTCTCGAAAATTGGGCAATAAATGGGGAACGGGATGTCTAACGCTAGGTTCCCTCTGCCTACCCTGGCAGCTATTTGCGGGATACATTTTAATCTAAAAATATATATTTGTAAAGGGTAACACGGCACTACTACTGGCGTACATGAATGGGCAAGGAGCGCTGTGCCGCGTGCTGGTGCGCGCCGGCGCCTGCCTCGCGCACGAGAACAAGGACGGCATATCTATATTTAACTATCAGGTATTTCGATATTATATTTGGCTGACTTGAGGCCAGTCGTGGCGCAGGGACACAAAGTGTGACTGTAAAACCGACTGGTTAGATCCCCACTACAGGAGATGAAATATTTACTTAAATTTGGCTTTCCATTTTCCGTTCTGGTCTCGAGCCAAAGCGCGGCGTTGAGATTTACACTCAACACGCAATGCCTCCAGTTTTAACACTAGGTTCCCTCTGCCTACGCTGCTGTGTGCGGGATAGCGTGAATCTGATTATTATATTTGACGGACACATTACAATATTTTCTAAGAATACTTAATGAACACACTTTTCAAACAAAAACACTATCAAAAATTTACTTATCCGTTTGAGAATTACGATGCTTCAACCACCACTATTATTTTAAAAAAATACCAACCATAACAGGCTTATTGTAATCCAAATAAATTGCCCCGGTGCGGTGACATAGGGAGCACTAGGCCGACATGAAGTTGTTGATCGTACGAACAAGCGTTGTGGGTGCATTCCCATTTTGTCCATGTCCACACAAGCTGGTAAGAAATCATGCAATGATATCATGGAATGTTATTCGTAATAGAATTATCTTCTGTGAAGACAAGAAAAAACAGATATGTACCCAATTATTGTATATCTTAAAAACTATGTATAACTATGTATAAAAAAATTAGGTGGCCACAAAGCAGCTTTTACACCGCTTACTGGACGCGCTGCCAGCGGAGGCTCCGTGGGCCGAGAGCGACCTGTGCCAAGAGTGCGGCACCAAGTTCACACTCACCATGAGGAAACACCATTGGTATGCATCTATACTAATATAATAGAGCGTAAAAGTTTGTTTGTTTGTTAAAACGCTGAGATCTCTGGAAGTATTGATATAAAGTACCTATGTTGTATTGACATTTTTTTTAAATATTCAAAAATTTTAATATAAACAATTAATGGTGGTTTTTTTTTTTACAAAGTACCGATACATTTATAAGTTCTTTGATTTTCACGATTATTTCATACATTTGTAATGTATCGGTATTTTGTGAAAAGAAATCACTATCACTATATAATTAATACAAATCAATATCGCGGGAGAGATAGTAAAATAATGAAGTTTATAATCTTACAGTGACATACCTTTTACTCGTAATATCCCTGTGTCATGTCTAACCCTCATAACCACCTCATATTGTGTAAAAATCTTGTGTTGCTGGCTGATACAGACGGAGATTCATTCTTCTCGAAATTTTTATTATCGATTTTGTCTTCCAATCGATCCCAAGGAATATAGAATTGGAAATGGTATGGCCAGATAATAAGATCTTTGATCTATCAGTCTACTGACGACCACGGACTGTTGCAAAGTGGATAACTAAATATACGCGATCAATCCGATTAAATAGTTTAATTTAAAATGGATATGGCCAGTCACAAAGTCCCCATAAATTTACTTGTGAACGACTACTAGTTTTTAATAAACATGTTTCTTAATAAAAATAGCCCTATTTTATACATATATACTGTATATTTATATCTCTGAAAAGTAGGAGTACTTATATTATATATTTATAAACAAATTTATATTTAAAAAACACAGTATTGTTCTCTTATGTTAAAACATTTTTTATTATAGTGTCAAGTTATATAAAAAATTGTTATTTTTTTCAGCCGTCACTGTGGAAGAATGTTGTGTAATAAATGTTCCAGCCAAGATATCCCTATTCTCAAGTTCGGAATGAATAAGCCTCAACGTGTATGTGAAATATGTTTCAACGTTTTGCAAGTCGGCGCCAGTTAGTTAGCAACCCTGTATGAACAAGTAAAAGTGTGATAAGATTTTAATACTGAAACGGAGTAACTTAGTGGTTCTTGACTCTTTGAATTCTGAATTGAGGCATCATATAACAAATATAAATGCGATATAACGATTTTATTAACTATTAGTTAACACAAACTTAACGTCGTTGCGCAGCGTTTATATCCACGTTTTTTACAGACAACGCGCGGCTTTTTTTTCGCCCCTCAACGCAATGATTCAAAAATTGAGCGCAAAGTGGAGTGTTTATGCGGGATACAGCGTGTAGCTAAAAAACTAATAATAATAGAAATTGAATTAAACAAGAATAAACCTCCGCCGCGGCTTTTGTTTTATAAATATTTTAACAATTTAAACAATGACCGAAGCGTATTGATAGTATTTTGTAATTTAATAACTTTGTTATCAACATAAATTGTTTACAAAAAAAAATAACTGATATAGGGCTTAGGCTTAACATGATGTCCATGGTAAAGTAAGGTAGTACTGCTTACTTTTGTAAGAAAAGCTACATACGTATGTGTAATTTAAATTCATTTTCATAAGTTAGTCTTGATTTACGATTATTTACTTCTTTCTTATAGAAGGATACACTATACTATGCCAAAGCCACAGAGTGCTTTTAATTCTTTTGACATATATAGCTTTAAGTATGTTACTTATGATTTTTTTTAATATTATTGTTTGTTATTATAAATATCTAAATTTTTGTTTATTTTTGATAAATATTATTGGCTATATAAATTATTATATTTATATATTTACCATTTATTGGACATATTCCAAATTGCATTTATTTATCATTCCAAAAATACTTGATGGAAAAGAGTATATTTTTTAGGCCACAATTTAGTTTTAAGTGCCATTTTGAATTGAAGTTTTGCACCAAATTGCTGTTATCATAAAACGATAAATAAATTATATTTGTGTTTCTTTTAGAATTTCTGATATAAAATATAATTTTTGTTTATAAATATATTGTGTTTTTATTTTTTTTCCTTACCAAGTAATTAGCTTCATATTTTAAACAATAAGAGCTTAAATGACAAAGGTATATTTTTCTAGGAAAACCCCTAAAATAGCAAAGAAACTTAATTGTATTGTCAAAATATTACACCCCACTTCTAATACTATGCATTTCTTTTTATTGTAAATGGAAGAAATAAATAACAAGATGTAAACAATAAAGTGATTATTTATTTACAACAGCCAGCACTCATCTTCTCTGTTTTTAAGGTAAAATAATTTACTAACAACCTACTTGCCGCCAAAAAAAAATATGCATTCAAACAATTGGGTTCTTTGTGTTTATTGAAGGCGGGTATAATTTTGATAAACAATAAATCTACTTAAGATGTTTAAAAAGATCTTTAGTAACACAATGGTCAAGGACATGCAAGTAGTCCCTTAGCTCCTCTTCACAGGTTTCTGCTGTGCTGGATCTGGAGTTTACTCTGTCATTGCACTCTTGAAATTTAGACCACAGGTTCTGGGCATCTTGTTTTTGGCTGCATTGTTCCTATTATTAAAATAATATTTATGTATCATCTACAATTTGCAAGTAATAAATATTTTAATCAATACATACAAGTAATAATATTATTACAATATAATCATCAAACTGTAGGTGATAACAAGTGAGCTCTACCAGTTATCACATATAGAGTTGCACTAGTTTATAATTCAACAAGTTATAGAAAAGCCTAAGCTTGGAACTTTGTATTCTAAGCATAGTTTTCCAATCCAAACCGATAATTGTTGGGGTGAACACATTCTGCATTGAAGATCACACCACAACAAATAGGAGTAGTATAGGACAATCTTGGGCTAGATCCACTGATATATGCTAAGTGGCTGATAATGGAAGAAAGCTAAGAACCAGAAATCAAGAATGTATGTGAGCCATTAGGCCAATGTCTAGTAGAAGTAGAAGACAAGCACGACAAAAACAAAACAAGGGAAAAGAGATAGACTAATAATGAAAATGAGTAAGTTATTTACACAAATTATAATTAAATAAATAAAGAAATGTAAAACTGTTTTTGAATACAGCAGATTTCTTTATCAGAGAAATATACAATACAAATTAATATCACACTTCTATTGAAAAAGTCCTAAAAATATGATGAATATAATCGATCGGTGTTATTATTTAAAAAAAACACCATTAAATAATTATAGGTTAGGATTATAAATGATAAAAACTTGTATGTACTTGAAAAAATATAAATAAAATAAAAGAGCAAATCAAACTAGTAAATTTATGGCTTACTCGTAATTGTGTCTGGGGATCAACGAGTTCTTCTTCCTCTTCCTCAGCCCTGACCACAGGGATCACTTTTCCAGACATTATTTCTGTAATTATAACAAACACAATAATGTTCAATCTGTTATACTCTTGAAACTAAATAACGTAGGTGAAACTGGCGCAAAATTATTATATAAATATAAGTACTTTTTTAAATTTATTTGTACCTAAAACGATGATGCAACAACCAAAATCCAATATCTTATCCATGTGTGCTGCCAGTAATAATAATTATAAATTGTATTATTATGTAAGTACAGTGCAGTCTTTTTTTATTGAGTTTTGTATAATATTAAAATTGATAATCTTATCGTGTACAGTAATAAACTTCTTCACAAAATTTGATTTCCAATATTTTTTTTAAAATAGCCAGTTTATTTACCTTTATATTAAAATACGTATTATTTTTATACTGTATAACATTATGCAAGGCTATAATAAAAGTAAAAATATGCTTTATGGTACATTATTATCTATATAGTCAAATCAGCATCCTATTAATTGTTTATTTTGATGTACATTACTATAAAAATAATATTTCCTTAATATTTCGTCTTTTCAGAAAAAAATCTAACTCTGAAATATTTTTTGATAACCCACAATAAATTATACGTTTGATATCTGTTACATTTCATCATAGTCGAGTAGCCGTCACCATGGAGAGTGCTTGCTGTAAAAAAATATTTTATAATTCGATATCGTTGTGTTAGTTCTATAAATTTTATTATTACAAAATAATTGTTCACATATAAAAGTCGTATTTTTTATTTTATATAATGATGTTACATTGTTTACTTAAATTTCTCTTAAAAGGAGAAATCTTTATTTTTTAACATATTGTTTAAAAAACATTCAGGTTTGTTTTCACATAAATAACACATATTATTCAATTTATTATTAAGGCTAAATGTAGATTTTTCTTATTGGAGATGTATTTCTTCTTATTTGAGGTATGATTTCTAGTTCTAAGTCATTTTAAGGTTATGTTTAATAAGACATTATTTGTATTTTTATTTTTCAGAATGAATGGAGTAATGGAGCTCAAAACCCCTGGACATAACACAGTGCCACACAAAGCACCTAAAAACTATAAATTGTTGATAGACCCATTCCTAGTAAAAGGAGCAACAAAATTGTATAGATATGATGGAGTTGTTCCTGGAGACCAAACATATCCAACAGTACAATGTAGGGATCCGAGATCTCAATTGTCTAGGATATGGAATAAATTGGAACCTGCTGATTTACCAGTGCCCAGGTATAAAAATAATTGATTACATGTACAACTTTGCAATAACACTGCAATTCTCATTAGCATTGAGGTTACTTTGAAATATGTTGTAAATTATATTCAATAATCATTTATTCTGATGTATTAAACGGCATATTGCTGAACAAGAAATCCAGTTTAGATACAATCTACTTTCTTTTTAATAATTCCTAGTATTGATAGAAAATTTTTACTTTTTTGTAATTTCTGAGAATATATACTTGTTTACCTTAACGTGAACATATTTGACTTATTAAAATATCGTAACAATACATAAAAGCTATCAATAAATATAAAATGTTTCTTTTATATTTGGTTATATTCTCCTTTGTTTTTATTATACCATTAAAATTTCGCTGCCAACATTCAAATATGACAGTTGACAGATGGCGGGAAATATGAATTCTTTTTTCTTTTTCAGATTCAAAATAGATAAAAACTATGTTGGCGTGCCACCACAACTCGAAATCACTATTGGAAATTTAAATGATAATATTGATAAAGCCTTTTTAACAGAAATGATGACTAAAGTGGGTCCCTGTGAAGAACTAACTATATTTTACCATCCAGTTACAAATAGGCACTTGGGATTTGCCCGAATAGTATTTCAAGATGTAAAATATTCAAAAATATGTATAGAAAAATATCATGGCAAATCTGTCATGGGTCAGGTATGTATATTTATTGTATACTATTAAATTGTTCTGAATATTAATAAAGTAAAGTATTAGCAGCTCTTTTGGCTTTCATTTTCACTAAGTAGTAAAAAATAAAAATAGGGTAACCACAATTTTTAAGTAAATTATATTTTATATGTAAAGTGTAATGTAATAAAAAATAATTTTAACTTTTTTATTTGCCAGTTAATTTATTTATAATTAGCCTTTATATTAGTGTTTGAGATCTTTGTACTATAGGGCAGTGTTTGACTGTAAATGTAATGATTGTGTATACAATCCCCACTTGGAGGATTGATTATATTTAAATTTATTTCCTAGCTTTGGTAAACAAAGTCTGAGAGCATTGAGTGTTGCCACTCATCACACAATTTCTCAAAATTTGGGAACTTAATGTTATAACACATCCCACACTCAACACATAGGTTCCCCCTAACAACTAAGCTTTGTGGGAAAAAGCTTAAACCTGCTTCTTTTTACTAAAGTATTATAAATATATAGGTGCTTGAAGTGTTTCATGACTCTTTTGGAAAGAAATGTCAAGAAATGTTTGAAGATAAGACAATGGAAAGAAAGCCACAGGCAGCAGCTTCAATTCCGAAATTATCTGGAATCATTGAGGATGTAAGAGCCCCTAAATTGGATCCATCCCTTAGTAAGAGATTAGAAGACAGTAAATTAACAGAAAAGGTAAATTTGTTTTTTTTTAGTAATTTTAATAATTGCTGTAGTATCTATGACTTGGTAATTCTTTTATTTATTGAATTATAAAAACACTAGTGTTAAGACACTCACTTTCTGCCAAATTCTGGATTGCATTGCATGCTGAATGGCAGATCTCCATGGTGTGCTTTGCCTTGAATTTTTTTTTAAATTTAATTGAATTATATTTAATAAATAGGAAAAAATCCTCATTGCTTGAAAAGTGAAAAGTAGTGAACTACAAAAAATGTTTGTTTCAATATGTCAAATTCCCTGAATTTGACATATTGAAACAAACATTTTTAGGAGATCATCAATGTTTCGTAACTTTTTGTAATTGTTTGCACATGATGAATGGAAGCTAGATAACCATAACATTACAGTATGGCCGATGAGTTGTGGCTGCGCTGAAGTTAGCTATGTAAATTTCAGAATACTTTGCTTCAGGGCGACCGCGATTGGGATTAAAATTAAAATTTATGTATATGCGATTTTAGGAACCATACACTCGATACAAGGATATGGAACACAGTGATAGTAACACACGATGGTCTGATGAGGAGCGGGAGTATCGACACCGACACCGTAACCGTAGCGAACGGGACAGGGACCTGGACCGAGAGAGGGAGAGAGATAGAGACAGGGACAGAGATCGGGAGAGAGATAGAGATAGGTGAGCTCAGTGCTATTTTGTTTTAATAAACTAAAAAAGTAAAATAAAAATCAGCTTCACGCTGTATCCCGTAAACAGCACGGTAGGCAGGGGGAACCTAGTGTTAGGACACTACGTTCCCCACTTGCTGCCGAATTCTGGAGTCATTGTGTGTTGAGTGTCGGAACTGAACCCCGCGCTTTTGCCTCGACACCAGATTGTAGAAATGAAAATATAAATGTAAATAAATATTTCATTTCGTTGAGTAGGGATCGAATCCACAGTCACACTTTGATCCCCTGGGCTACGACTGGCATCTTAATTTAAAAAAATAAATATTTTTTATTTTCAATGTAAACAAATTATAATATTATACATTCAAAACTTAACATCATTAAGTATGTTTGTTAAAATATAATGGTAAATAAATATAAGGTATCTTTTTTGCAAGCCGACATTGTAAAAGGAAATGTAAACGAAGGTATTTATTTATGCTTTCGTAAAATTTAATTGTATGCATTTTCAATCATTTCTCTATATATAAGTTATTAAAAATACATAGCTTAGACTTTTATTATTTCAATTCTGTTATTTTTTAAATTTAATAACTTATTCAGTTACAAACTAATAAATATTTCAGTTAAAAATTAATGTTTATATATTTTAACATCATATTCTATGCTATTGAATATTTTTTCCCATACCACCATACCATATAATCATTTTTTTTATATTATAGACATAGGGAGCGCTACAGTCGTGAGTCCAGCGAGTCGTACGCGAGCGCGCACGTGGACATGCCGTACGCGCCCGCACCCACGCCTTTGCCCTACGACCCTTACTATCAGTCTAAGTAAGTATACAAAAAAAATCATTTTTAGGAGAGTCTCTTTAAAAAAAATCACCTTTCTAAGATCACTTTGTTGTCCGTCCGTCTGTCTGTCTATCAAGAGATTTTATCTCAGGAACACTTATAGACATTGAGTTGAAATTAAAAATATACTCAGGTCCACGGTCCCTAGATTTCCTGAAAAAAATAATTTGATTACTTTAAAAAAAGATATGGCTGTTTATATCGCAAAAAACGTGTATTTCGATACAGTAAAGGTAATCGAAATTAATAGGATACTTTCGGTTGACGTAGAATTATGAAATTTGGCATTTAGCATCTACAGGTAATAACTAGATCAGAAAAAATCTGCAAACTATACATTTGCGGTTAAATCGTAAAAAATTGTAACCTTAAAAGGGGGGCAAAGTTACAATTTTTGTACGGAATCCATGGTGGCCGAGCCCGACCTTTTGCGGGAACAGCATATAGGGTAAAATATTTTAAACCCATACCCAAAAAAAAATCAAGATTCGTCAATAGTTCAGACGTTGTTATTGTCTCAATTGTTATTGATATTGTGATGCATTTACGAGTAGATACCAATACCGTTAAGATCTGCCACTTTTTATTCACACAAAACATACTAGAACGAGAAAGGGATATGTCTCGTAGAATTTTACGCATTTACCTATTTTGTATAATAAACCTAAACAACGTTCAACTTCACCGCGAATACCTACAATGCGATTTCGTGAATGAGGCGTGTGCCATGTTGTCGCTTTGATAGTTAGTGTAGTTTATTAATTCGTTTATTTGAAAAAAAAAAAAACTTTTTAACTTTTGGCAAAATCTCTTTTGTTTTATTTGTATTAGGATTTTATAGAGTAGTAAAAACTCTGCTTTCATTTAAAATGGTGATAACAAAAACACTCTGTATACAGTGTATATAGTACATATACTAATAAATCTATTAATCTCGGAGCAACTATGTAAATATCCTGAGGTGGTCACCGGATTATAATTAAAATTATCATTATAGCAGCTACGGGTACGGGTACGGCAGCAGCGCGGGCCCCGTCTGGTGGGGCGACTGGCGGCAGCCACCGCACGCGTCGCACCATCACCACGTGAGTTAATTAACCGTCTTCTTTTAATATATTTTTATCAGTTATCAATTATCATGTTGCCCCTTTCATTAAGAAATATATTATACTAATTCCGCGTTTTTAAAGTGTATTTAAAATTACTAATATGATGTATTGTAAATATAAATTTATTATTGTTTCTGAAGCTTCACTGAAAACTAAGTTTTTTTAGGATATTCTACTTAATTTTTTACTTACACATTATATAACTATATTGTGTGATATCTTTTAACTTTGACTGATGAATTTGTTTTGACAACTGCTCTACTTTTGCTTTCATACCTATGCCTATAACTAACAAGATCACTTCATGCTTCAATTCATCCACTTTCATTTTTTGTGTCTTAACCATAAAAAAAAATGTCTCTAATAAAGAAAAAAGAAATTTCTTTCCATCGGGAGAGTAACATCTTTGTTAGTTTATTTGAATTTTACTCAATCATTAACAAAAACATAAAAGCAATGAGATACGAATGTAAAAAATGTGCGTGGGCTAGTTTTAAAATGCTATTTGATATGAAGTCGGAGTCGTCGAGCGCGTGGAGCGGGCGCGAGCAGTCGCCCCGCGCGCCTCTCACGCCCGCTGCCGCCCCCGCCCCCGCGCCCGCCTCCGCGCCC
>DWAO01005961.1:0-11323 GCA_018230605.1 Heliconius congener
CGGCGGGCGAGCGCGTGACTGCGGCGGGCGCGTGGGCGGGCGCGGGCGGCTGGGGCGCCACGGGCGCGCTGGGCTTCTCGTCGGGGCGGCTGGTGGCGCTGCGGGCGGGCGCGCGCGTCACGGCGCACGCGCTGCACGCGCACTCGGCGCCCGTGGCGGACGTGGTGCTGTGTCCGCGCGCCAGCCTGCTCGTGTCCGCCAGTGTCGATGGCGTTATCGTGCTTTGGGATCTCAATGAGTTAGTACTGCGTCTCTATTTACATATAAATTTCTAGTTACATATAAAATACATATACTTATATATAAAAAATACTATTACGAGGAAATGAAAATAAAAAAAATACATAGTCGTATCTCCCAATTTAGGTAATCCAATAATTAGATATACAGACAAAAAATAATATAAATATATATTACAGCTTATCGTACATCCGAACGCTGCCAAATCGAGACATGTTACCGGTGCAGTGCGTGGCGGTCAGCGAGACGCTCAGTGACGTCGCCTCCGTGCACGAGCCGCGCGTCACACGCGACGGAAGCGACGGTGACGTCGCCGTTGATGACGTCGCCGCTGACGTCGACGAGACCGGAGACGACGACGTGAAAGAGTACGAGCGCGACGCACACAATTGCAAGTCGCTGATCCGCGTGCACACCGTCAACGGGAAGTTTGTAGGTGAGTTGGAAGTTTAATGTAAAGCGACCGAGTATGTCTATAAGGATTTGTTGATTCCAAAGACGTCGCGTCCGCAGCCAGCGTGCGCGTGGGCGGCGCCGTGACGCGCGTGGCGTACTCGGCGGCGGCGGAGGGCGTGGCGGCCAACTGCGTGGCGGCGGCGCTGGCGGGCGGCGGCGTGCGCCTCTACGCCGCCTGGGACCTGCGCCCCGTGGCCGCCGTGCCGCCGCCCGGCCCGCTGGCGGCGCCGCTCGTCGAGTGAGTACACGCTGCCGGCTCTTGTCCAGTTGCTCGTAAATGTGATCTAAAATGTAAGTTCCCCGTTCCAGCATAGCCTTCAGCTCGGACTCGCAGCTGCTATTCGGGTGCTACGCGGACGGCACGCTCGTGGCGTGGGAGAGCCTCGAGCCGGGCACTCGCGCCGCACCCGTACGATTAGTACCCGCTTCGTCCCTACTTTAGATACCTCTAATGTTAGGAAGTGGGTCCAAATTTGGTGTAAAATTCATAATTTATATGTATAGTCCGCACTGCATGCGCTTACCTTTGCATTTGCGTAAAGTAGTCGCGTGCGTATTTGCGTATGTAGAGCCTTAAAAATACTTTTAAAAAATTAAATTATTATTCTATGTGAGATTGGTGGCAACTTTAGCATTACTATAGAAACCCAAAGTTAGATAACATACATGTTGAAATATAATATAGTGTAATAGTGATGTGTGTAAATTCTAATTGGAGGTATATTTTATAAATTGTTGTAGTCTGTTAATAGAATCAATAACTATACATATAATTCAATAGATGCTATATATTTCTACTGAACAAGAAAAAGACAATAACTACTTAAATTTATAAAATTCACTCTAATCTATAAATATTTTTATACACATTTATCCTATTGTAACACTAATTCAAAATATTTTAATATACATATGTACTAATAGAATAAGGAAAATGAATGTAATTCAATGCAATAAATTACGTCATTAAGACAATATGGCATCTTATAGGTAGGTATACTGTAGAAATGCTTGAGTCTGATTTACTACTTACATATATGTAAGATTTTTTATTAAATAAGATTCAAAATAAAAAAACACTACTAATATATAATATAATTATTTCAAAAAATGTACGCATATTTATGATAAAATTGTAATTCCACCATTTAAGTCCAGTTTTTCATCCATTTGATTATCCGTATATTTTTTACTTTACTTTTTTAATATATGTGACCTGGTGCTGTGATATTTGGATACTTGTACCTTGGATGCAAAGAAATAATTATAAAGAAACAATAATATACCAAAAGCTGATACGTGACCGGTATTATTGTGTCATCAGGGTTTAAAACCAAATAATATTTGAAATATAACTTGTAACTTAATGGTGACGAATGCTTGCCTTTGTATTTATTGGATTATTGTATGTGAATAAAAGAATAGCTCATAAGTATCAAATAAGATTTTTAGATATCCCAAGACTATTATTAATAATGATTTTTTTATAAATTTATAATATTTTGTTGTTTTAATGTTCACATTAAGTCTTCCAATGTTGTAAGCGTTATTTTTGCTGTTATAATTTATGTGAAAATGTTTACTACCACAATCACAATTCTATAATATTTTAATATTTATTGAATATTACTACAAACACTATGGTTGTAGGTTCGATTCCTTTAATTTCCTCGTTCGGTAGATAAAGTGTCTCAACTCTAATTCGTGCTGAAAGCGGGACAAAGCATGGGGCCAAAATAATGTATCTCTTTTTCAACACAAACGTGTGGAAAAAGAGATACATTCTTCGTCAGAGTATGTATCGTAAAACAAATTTATAAAGGCATCCCCTGTTATTATTTTTTACTAGATTTAAATTAAATTACTATGCAAAAAATATTTTATGTAAATAGAAAGTAAGTATTTTTTATGAATTTTATATGAGGCATTATGATAAGAAATAAAAATGTGTATGCTATAAGAAAAAATATATTTTTAACATTCATTTTGTTAAATTATTAATGAATATAAAGAAAACTATAGTATATAGAGTTACAAAGAAACTATTTTCTAAATACAAGTGGAGATAATACATATCTGTTAATTTTATAGCTGCGGACGATGATCTGTTGATTGCTTATTGTTACTGATGAAATAAATATATTTTACTTCAAACTGAGTTTTATTGTAATATACTTATGTAATTGAGCCCATTAGGTCGCAGTTGGCTGTTAACTGAAACTGTTTGTGGGTTCTGTTTCCCTCTGAAGGGATTAACAATTTTTTATTTCTCCCTCTGGTAACAATACAAAACCCGGCATTGAGATCCGCTACTCAATACGCAATACGTAGTATCTTAACACTATACCCTATTCACTGAGCCGTGATACAAAAGTTAATCAAATAAAAAAACGTTATTATATAACAAAGGTAAGGTAAAATAAAAGCAAAACTTATTTCACGTTTGAACGTCGTCGGTTGAATTGCATTAATTTGTACTAAAGTACAAGTAATCGTTTTTATGTAATATTTACTCTAAATTATTAATTGAAAAAGATTACTTGCTACGTAAGTGGAAAGTTCGGACTATATAAGAGATGGCTGTGGGTTCGAACCCCATGTGAGTAAATACTTGTATTTAAATTGAATTCATTTTCCTCTTTAGCGTAGATTTGATACTTTCCACCCTCGATGCAGCCGCAGTGAGCAGTGGCCCAAGCATCTACTATAAAGGTGATGATTGGGGGTTAGATTTCCGCTCGGGGGACAAAACGCACCGCGATCTTTATACAAACGATTATTTTATCCAAAATAAATTATTTTATCTACTTTATAAAAAAAATAGATTTAAACTATAAATACCTCACCTTAGAACAGGACCACTTAGGTACGGATGATGGCGTAAGAGACGTCTAAGGTATAGTTAAGGTTAGGCCTAGGGCTGTATTCGACCTTGCTGTGGCGAATGGATTGTCAAAATTTAATCCCAATCCTATCACTGTAGTGCCAATCGGTAGCAAGTCACAGCCGTGGTTTGATACGTTTTGCAAGCTTGCCTTGCCTTAATCAAACGCGAGTCATATCAAACCTGGACCACAAAAGCACTGGTCACAAAGAAGAAATATAACCGAGCCTCTAGGTACTTTAAGTATCATAATCGGTGAGAAGCCTGAGCTCTACCCGTCTGGAACTTATCAGTTTTGGGCCCAACCAAAAGCTACACTTGACAACTTTAGCCAGAGTTCGCTTCCACCATTACGCATAGGAAATACATATCTTGGTTGGAAAGAGAATGCTAAACCAAGAGAAGAACGACTACGATCGACAAGAGAAACTCAATCAGTGTAATCCCAGACTCGTGGAAGAGCGCCCCCTTATCCACCCAACTACAGACCTGCTATCACCTTCCTGCTCTCAAAAATGATGTAGAGCATTAAATTATATACAAGCAAGAACCAGCTCTTGGTTTATCTGGAGGATCACCGATTGATCAAAGACCGTCAATATAGCTGCTGCCATGGGCGCTCAATCTGTGATCTTCCTGTGGTCTACTTAACCCACCGCTGGACTGCAGCTATCGAAAGCAACAAAGAAGACCTGGCAGTTAGTTTGGGCATTACGGAATGGCGTCCGATTGAGTATGGCATGAGGCGCTCCTTGCAAAACACCCAACCTGTGGTCTTACTGAGAATTTATGCAAGTGTATCGCCAGCTTCCTTACGGGACAGCACAGCATTAAGGCGTCCCCTTATTCTGCAAGCTGTCCGCTACACTGTTTCTTCTGCATATTAATTACATGTAAGAGGATTTTTACATATATTGCTATGCAGATGATAGCATAGTGGACGCTGTATACCGCGACCGAGCACGTCTTTCTTGAGAAAACGTCTACCAGTGCCGAAATAAGCTTGTGTCTCTGTCCATAGTAATTAGTACTATATATTTTTGTTATCTATGGTCAGGAAAAGTAAATTGTCTATAGTTTGTTGAAAATTATTTATCTGTGCATTTCTAAATTGTATTGTAATAACTAACTATAATAATTGACATTGACAACAAAACACTTGCAAATGGCGTCATTCTTTGATTTCATTGAATATTGATAAAAGCGTAGGATTTTTGAAGCGCAGTTTAGAATTTTTTTCGTTTGTTACCATTTCGTATCTATCGTGCGTAGTAAAAAACTAAAAGTCATTTTGTATTGTTTTGAATTGAAAAATGGGATCCAAGAAACATAAAAAGGAATCTAAAAAGAGGAAGCATAAGAGTAGATCACGTTCACCCATTGATGGGCAGGAACGTGAAAGAAAAAGACATAAGAAACACAAAGAACGCAAGAAGGACCGTTCTCCTGATGGTTAGTAAATGTTTATAACTATTTATTATGACGCTATGTACTAAAAATTATCTTAAGTTATAATTTAATTTATATGTTATATATAACCTTCAACATCACGCGGTGTTTCTGTTTCGTATATATAAAATCATTGACACAAAATGTAATAACATGAGGGTCATTTTTGGTACTAGCGTGTTTTAAAGTTGGCGTAATAATGGCATATTTTGCTCATTATTTCAGAATGGTGGCATTCGAGATAAACTGCTTTCCGAGTGCTGCATCAGTGAGGTAGGTATGCCACCGGTACATCATCGAGGAGCGTAGAATATCAATGGGCATTTTGTCATACCCAACCATATTGCAAATTTTTCTGGCAGAGGATGGTGCCCAAGCATTATTTTATGAAAAAATTAGAAATCATTACAATTATGCATATGTGTTTAAGCTTATTGTCTCAGGCAATAAGTGAAACATTAAGTGGGTTCAGCCAGAATACAAGTTATGAATGATTTATAATGTAATCAGAAATTTGAGAGTGAGTCTGTGTATATCTCGTCATCCAAAGAATAATGTCCTATTTGCATAGACACATCTTTGCTAATAAGACCCTTATTCTTTGCTCTGTTTGAATGATCTAAATAGCAAGGGAAGAATTTTTAGACAACTAAAAAACAAAGCAGTGTCTTGCTTGATCAAGTCTTAATTTTAATAACTTTAAATTCAAAATATTAGCTTCACGGTGTATTCCACACACAGCATGGTAGGCATATTGAACCTAGTTAGAATTTTGGAGGCATTGCATGTTGAGAGACAGAACTCTACGCCGTGCTTTGCTTCAACACTAGAGCGAAGAAATGGAAATATAAATTTAAGTAAATATTCCGTCTTCTCGAGTGGGGATTGAACCCACAACCAGTCAGTTTTACAGTCACGTTTTGTGCCACTGCACAACGACTGGCCTCAAGTTTACATTAATAGAATATAATGTAATAACTAAATGCTACTGGTTACTAACCCTTAAAAGATAGAATTGAATAATTTTTCACGAGGTCTTTTCTGCTTACCTACTATATAAGTTGTATTGAATAGTTAAATTTATAATATCAATTAGGCCAATCAAATCAGCTTGTATGTATAAATTGTACATAAAGTTACACAGCAACATGATGTATCACATTTTTGCCTGTCGTTTTAAAAGTGATGTGAATTTAACAATAGAAATATAAATATAAAAATACTCCATATTTTGTAGTTTATTGAATTTGTGCACAAAAAAACATACATTTTGTGTAAAATACCTAAATTTGGCAATACCAAATTAATAACTATAACTAGTTAATAATATTTTTGCTAATTAATTTTAGGAATACATCACTCAATTTAAAAAATAGTATTTATTTTCTAAAGATAATTCACAACACTACTTCTTTTAAAATCTTTGAATGATTTAGAACAAAAATGTCCCAAAAAAATCATATTTATAACAAAATGAATTGCCATCTTTTTATCAGGGTATGCAGAAGGAGCTTATTGTGTATACAGTTCCATTCCTCACACTGCAAAATTGTATATTGAGTAGAGAAATTGATCTCCAAGGTTTCTCTCATTGCCAGAGCAAGGGAAAAATTAATTTATTGTGGAAATGAAAGGGATGAAAATTAATTTCATTCCCTTTAATTTCTATACATAAGATCTCTGTCAAACTATTTTCTTGTGAAAGCAAAATTTTGTAAATAAAATAACAATATCATATACATATTAGATAATTGTTGTTATAGTGGAAGAAGTGCCAGTGGACTCACATTTGAAGGACAATGGGGTTGGTTCCCGCAGTCGCAGCAGCAGTGTCAGTGTACAAGAGACACGAAAATCAAGGGAGAGGAGGTCATATGAAGAGGAGAATGGGTAATTATTTTAGCTTTACATATATTAATAAGTTAAACAAAAACTTACACCCCTTTTTACCAAACTTTTGCTGATGAAATTTACCACAGTTATAGTTTATATACAGAGAGACAAACAGAATGCTAATAGTTTTAATACTAAATTAAATTAGTAAATTGGTTGTCTGTAGTAAGTTTACGGATTTAAGTTATAACATTATTTTATTTATTATAAATGCAATTATTATCTATTAATTATCATTATTTTGTATAATGAAGAGAAAGTTAATTGAAGATTATATTTTTTTCAATTAATTAACATTGTCTGCATATTTGTAGCCACATATATAAAGGTATTTGTATAAAGTGACTTACACATTAACACATATACAAAGTGACATACACATAGAAAAGCATGTTGTAAGCTTTGCTATAGCAAAGCATATTGTATGCATCAACTTTCTAGGAAAGATGAAATATTTGATTGGTTAAACACACTAATATTAGGATCTATTATTTTAAATTAAAAATTAAATTAAAAAAAAAAAATTTGGAGGAACGGAGTGTCTTAACACTAGGTTCCCTCTGCCTACCCTGCTGTGTGCGGGATATAGCGTGAAGCTAATCTATTATTTTGATTTTGAAAAAAATATTTTTTGTTTTAGATAGTGTGAGGTCCATCCATCTATAGAAGAAATTGTACCTGATAATATTATTTTGTCAACTATAGCAATTATAGCTTATTAAAATGTTTATATTACTTAATAACAATATTTAAAAGTTTTTTTTTTTAAAGGAATTTATCATGTGTTTTCTAGGAGTCAAGACAGAAGTCAAGAGTCGGAACGTGACCCTTCCCCGGTGGCTGCTTCCAGCTCAGCTCAAGAGAGCCTCTCCATTGAAGAAACCAACAAATTAAGAGAGAAACTTGGATTGAAACCTCTCCAACTGGCTGAGAAACCCGCAGGTATGGAAATTCACCTGTGTAATCAAATATACAACCAAAAAGCACCTTCATACTTTTTCTCGCATACTGTTGTTTTTTTTATGGCAATTACATCATATCTTTGCTATTTAATATGTAATATCTCGAAAACTGAGTGATGAGCAACAGAGTGTCTCAACATACTTAATAATATTTTTACGATCTTATATTAATAAAATGGGTTTCACACTATCATTTTCTCATAATTTATGAGAACTTCAATAAAACACATAATTTCATATAATGTTTTTATATATAGAGGATGGTAAAATCAAAGACGACTTGGGCGAGTTCTACCACGTCCCAGCGGCAAGCCTCACCAAAAAACGCGCCGCTGACAAAATAAGAGAGCGACTTGCGACAAGAAAAGAGAAACGGCAACTGGAAACAAAGTAACTATACAGTGACAATGATAGTGATTAAAAATTGGACAAAGTGCCTGGCTGTGGACGAGAACGGCTGTAGATTCTCAGCCAGAAAAAATTATTATATTTATTTCCTCGCTTTAATAACAAAGCAAAATGTTTGTGCCTCCATGTAACACGCCGGTCTAAAATATTGGATTGGGAGTGTCTTAACTTTAACCCTCTACATGCCTACTTGGCTTGCTATTTGTAGGATACAGGGTAAAAAATATATATATAATGTAGGGAGTATTGCTTAAAAATAGCATATAGTAATGTAATTAATAATCCAAAATAATAAGTCTATTCATATTGGCATGAGACATGTGACACAGGAGCACAAGTGTCTGCTCCTGTGTGGTGCGTCTTGGTTGTGGGTTTGATCCCCACTCAAGAAAATGAAATATTTATTTAAATTTATATTTCCATTTCTTCGCCCTGTGTCGAGCAAAGCGCGGCGTTGAGTTTCGCCCAACAGGCAATACCTCCAGAGTTCGGCGGAAAGTGGGGAACGGTAGGAACCTAGTGTTACTCACACTAGGTTCCTATCCTGCTGTGTGGGATACAGAATGTAGCTGATTTATTTAGATAATGTAAACAAGGAAAGTTTATAAAATTTTCATGTTACTTTTTAGTTTCTATTTAATTTAGTCAATTCAATATAACAAAAACAAAATATGTCATCAGAAATTAACTTTACACTTAACAAAACAAGAAACTTAATAAAAACAAATAGTTACAACGGTAAATGTTAAATTTCTACAGTACCTGGGGTCTATACTTTATTATAGTAGTCTATTTTTATAATATTAAAGTGCGTGTCAAATTTGAGAACAAGTTGGCTTTAGGGTATTTTTACATGTCAAGCATTTAAATAATATTAAAATTAACGAAAATCATTTATGATAATTATGATACTGTAATATGGGGTGAATACAATATAAAACCATTTTTAAATTTGATAAAATTGTACATGTACAGGTTTATAAATATTTAAACATAATTATGAAAATCATTTCTTTATTTTCATCATAAATCTATTAACTTATGACTTCTATAGACAATGTCCAATAATATTATTTACAGTACTATCAGTGTATTACTTCCATAAATCCATAGATATATTTTTTTTATCTGACACTGATCCAAAAAAATAAAAATAATTACAAATTATTTTATTTTTTTACTAGATTGCAAACAACACTCTTAGCAGACGAGTCTGATGATGAAGATGCAATCGCATGGGTTAAGAAGTCACGAGAGATTGAAAAACAAAAGCAAGAGGCCGCTAAGAGAGTAAGGCTCAACATTTTACGAGTATAAAATCAAAATATTCTTTATTTAAATTAAAAAGACTAGTGTAAGACTCGACTGTCAAATTAACATAAAAAAGCTACCATCGGTTCAGAAGGCAGTTCTGCTGAGAGGAGCTCTTTTTTATGTCAATAGTATAATTCAATAATTGTTGTATCCAGGCGGCGCTGCTCGACGAGTTGGACGCGGAGTGCGGCGCGGGCGCGCCGGCGGCGGACGCGCACGCGCACGCGCACGAGCACGAGCACGCGCGCGGCCTGCGCGTCGCGCACGACCTCGACTCGGTAAGCATTATTTTAGGATTTGGTTTTAAGGGAATATTTGAATATTTTTTTAAAGATTTCTTTGTTTTTTTAAACTCAACATGACAGCCTTTTTAATTCTTATTTCAACCGGCCACCCAGGCCAGTTGTGTTTTGAGGCTTATGATCATTTGTTAAATAAAAATCCAAAGTTATTACGCAACATCAACATACATACATACATGTCTTCAATCAGAGCATAAATTGGAAATTGTATGCATTTGAAACCTAAAAAAATATATTTTAAATCTATATATATATATATATATATAAATGAACGTAATGCGCCGTGGCGCAGCCGTGGCAAAAAATGTTAGCCACAGGAGTATTTTAAAAGCAAATTGTACGTAAGATTCTCTCTAAGATCTTTGGGTGTAGACCAACTTATCGCATTCTTTGATGTTTCTTGCCTTGAGCAGCCAGTCTTTGCCTGCAATGTCATCGACATCGTCCCTCAATCTTTTGTATGGTCTACCAATATTCCTCTTGCCAGTAGGAGCTACTTACCGGGATGCCACGAGCGTCCATCGTTTGTCCTTGTATCGAGCATTACAAGAGTAAGTGCACCTTGCACCTTTGTCTGTTCTCTTATAGTTTTATTCCTTATTTTTTGTACTTTTTTAAGCCTCAGTATACTTGTTTCCATGGCCTTTTGGATGGTTCTTATTCTTCTTTTTATTTTATCAGTAAAGTAATGTTTTATTACACTGAAGAAATTATGTAATGCCAACATGTCTCTCTCCCTCTTCCTCGTTGAAGAAGTCTATGAAAAATATTTGTTTTCCTAAGTAGATGTATTGGTTCACGTAATCTATGCTTTACCATTCGATTGGGACTGGGACGTGGTTGCTATTTGTCATAATTTTTGTGTTTGAGGTGTTCATGTGATGGCCAATCTTTGAACTTTTTTTGTCTAATTGTTTTATAAGTACCTTCAATATGTGGCAGTTTCGACTACTAATAATAATTCTTCCCAGTTGAGATTTCGAAATATCTATTCTAGTACGGCAATAAAGATATTGGGTGATAGGGGTCGCCCTATCGAACCCCTCTCTTAATTTTTTTTCCTCCCCTTTTATCTGTAGTCTGATTCGGCTAGTGCTTTGTGCATATATATAACGTATGATTTTGATATATGTTTGATCAACATTTAAAAGTGCCAAGGCGTTCCAGAATGTGAATGAATGATAAATTTCTGTTAAGTTCTTTATATTTTTCTATTATTTGGTCAAATAAATATGGTCAGTCGTGCTGAAATCTGGCCTGAAACAAGTCTATTTTTGGTTGTGCTTTATCTATAGATTTACATATTCTTCTCAGTAATATTGAAGAAAAGATTTTATAGATGCTTGCTAGTAAACTGAAAATAAATCAAAATCAGCTTCACGCTGTATCCCGCACACAGCAGGGTAGGCAGAGGG
>DWAO01005962.1:0-11322 GCA_018230605.1 Heliconius congener
CCGTTATCCCATAACTATATTTAACAAGTAAGAACCTATTTTTTTGTTACAAAATACGAGAGATGGCAAAATTAATATTTATATATATAAAGATTATCTAGACATTAAACGAATATTTTTATTACTAATTTTAAAATATTTTAAATGCGTCAAGAGTAGCCCAGCGCTGTGTAGGCGGCGGGTGATACTGGTGCATCACAATGGGCTCGTGCTTTATTGTATGAATTGCATTTTTTGAGTGAAATCGATCACGAGCCCGGGACCAACATTATACTGTATTTATTTACGCATTGTTACTAAATGTCCCTTTACTGTGCCGGTCTTTACAAAGCAACCATTTTCTTTTTCAAATCGTCGATATCTCACAAAAAATAGTCCCCTACAAATGCTAATACTATGCAGTTAACAGTGAATTAATATGTACGTAATCCTCCGTAATTTAAATGCAAATAAATGCGCATTTCGATAAGTTATTGGTATCTTATCTTACTGTTGGAAATACTTCTATTCTACATCTCAAACTAAATTCTCACATTTTAATGTATGATTGATAAATGAACGCTCCGGAGGCCAACACAAGGAATGTTTACAGTCTTTTATAAATATGTATGAGAAGGCGTTCCCTACATCTTGACATCGCTACTGGTTCAATTTCGTATTGTACGCCTGTCATTATACCTTCAATTTCTTAAGTGGTCGCCTCCTTTGTAGCTCCTTACGAATAATTAGACCAAACGGTATTGTTGCTCGAACATTTTGAACGGCAATAAAGTATACATTTCAACAAAAAATCTCAAGTATTCGAGGGTCGCATTGACTGGTAATTCTTGTCGTTGTATCACTCCATTCCGTTACGTTTGTTCTTTTTTAAAATATGTAGTATAAGGCTGTGTTGGGGCGTTCCAAGTTAGGGGGTCGCGAGAGTCGTGAGAATTGTTCTCAGTTATGTTTTGAAAGAAATATGGTAAATGAAAAATATCGATTTTATAAGCATTATTATGAAGAAGAGAGTGTCTTGACACTAGGTTCTCTTCCTGTCTGTAATATGCCGAATATAGCGTGAAGCTGATAAGCATGATTAAAGAAAATTGTCTGCCATACTTTTGCGATTTTTAACAAAGACATCTTAAATAAATTATAATTTAATATTCCTTAAATACAAGAAGTAATTTATTGTCATAACTACCTATTAACATAGTGGTACTACTAAACTGTTTAAATGTGTTTACAAAATATTGCTTTCATTTATTAATGTAACCCAAACAATATTTCTTATTTCAATTTATCTTTAATATATATTTATTTACTTCCACAAATATATGAAAAATATAAACCCTTAACGATATATTCTGTTTTAACATGTGTCATTTTGTAATAAAATTGGTTTAAGTAAATATATTTTGATAGTATATTTTAATATTCCCATCATTAAAGTCAATCGGTTTAACTGACACAATTGTATGGGTGTTATGACACATTACTCCCAGCAGGGTGCGGCTGGACCCCAGGCAAGATACAGTCAAATCATCCTGAGGGATTATGCTCCCAGAGATATGTAATGGAGTTATTTTTTACTTTATATATTTTTTTTATAAATTAACTTGTTAATTTTGAATTATAGTATGTAGGTACTTATTATGTTAACATCTTGTAACCATAAACTACTATAAATGTCAAAGTTGATATATATCGAAATATTGTTTTGAAAATAATGCAAAAATTTACAAATTTGAACGATTTAAACGAAATGTGGAACGCAAAAGGGCACGCTAGTCATTCTCAAGCCTATCATTTCAGATCATTTCTTTATATTTCTCAACAGGAAGAAGTGACAACCTTAATCTTCATGTATAGGCCGTTGTGACCGCCTTGAAATTAGTTATTCTGATATTTGCTCGTTGTTCACTCACTACTTCCCGTAAAAAAGAAATCTAAAATCAAATCTGCGCACCCATCTTCAGTTAACTTAAGAGGCCACGACTCGTCGACCGTACTGTATACTCCAAAAGTACTTACATTATGTAGCTTGTAATAGAGTCCACACGCGTTGCACACCGGCTCCCCGTTCTGGTTGCGTCGCCACAGCGTCGTGGTCGTGGTCTTGCAGTTCGCACAAGACGTCCCAGCTCTCCTCGCCGCACTCTGTAGCGACTGGAAATATGTTAAATAATATTAATTGTATGTAATATACTTGTTATGTCTATTGTTTGCAAGGTTTTAATTTTTTTTTATTGTTATCGTATTGATCATTTTTAACGCTTCTCACGTTCATAACTTTTTTTACTTTATAATCAATAGCTTAAATAAACAGCTATATCGGATCGAATATGTCAGGTACACTACAGCGAGCAACGAAAATCAATAATTATAATTATAAATATATATTCTATATAATTATAAATATTGAGGACAGTCGTGGTGCAACAGCACAAAGTGCAGCTGGTTGTGGGTTCGATCCCCACTATCGAGGAAATAAAATATTTATATTAAAATATTTATTTACATTTATATTTTCATTTCTTATACTCAACATGCAATACCTTCAGAACTCGGTGAAAAGTGGGGAACCGAGTGTCGACTTTTACACCTGTGTTCCGTAAAATAATGGATGTGAAAGGAGAAATTTTAAAATTTAATATAAAAATTTAAATATATGTAAAAAAAATATCGCAAATCGTCTCAGTCCACAAAAAGAGTTTATTCGAAAATGTAGTAGAAAAAGTGAGTAGCTATCGGGCCCTTTTACACACCTGCCCATTACTACCCGTCAATCAAACAAAAAAAATATCCACTGCGCGCGGGGGCCGATTTATACAGTCCACAAAAGTGCCTCACTCAATTAAAAATGCATTCGTCCTAAAACCGACACAAAAATAAAATGGACCTCACAATCCGCCTCATAATAAATCCATTAATTTGTCATGTCATTTATCGAACAAAAAGTATTGAGGTCGTAAAATATTACGAACGAACTATTCGGTACGTCGGCTTCGATTCGTTTCTCGGTAACTAGAATTGAACATTCGTAAGGTTATCATGACCGCGGCGTATTGTCCGAGTTAATATTGTAAGTGACTGTGACGTTCTCCAGACTCCGAGTACTCCGAGTACTGCTGAGCTCAAAAATTAAGCATATTATAGGTGAGGTTTTATTCAGAAAACGTACAAAAATTTAGACGTATGGGGATTTGAATTGTTTTATTAATATTATATTTAAATACAAAAACTAAGGCTATTCGTAATATTTTGTGAATGTAAACACGACGTGTTGTGAGTTCGATTGTCTCTCGAGGTAACGAAATATTGAATATTTTAATTTCTACGCTCTGGTGTCAAGGCAAAAGCGCGGTGTTGAGTTCCGCAACACAACACGCAATGCTTCCAGAAATCGGCGGAATATGAGGAGCGGAGTGTCTGAACCCTAGATACATCCTTGCGGGATACAGCGTGAAGCGTGATTATTCTCAATATTTACTTTACGGCTATAAATATCCTTATAAATGAATAAAATGCCAATAACACAATAATCGTGATCTTTAGATTAGATACAAGATTTCTGTACTTTACACAAATATATTTATGTCAAAAGCTAATGCAAATGTCATGCTTATTCCGTTTAAATAATATTATTTCATAAAATAAATTATCATTGACATTGTAGGCAATTACAAAGTGAAGTTATTAAAACCGTGTACACGTCAGTACCGAAGGCTGCTCGAAATACCTAAATATTAAATGGTTTTGTGTCAATATTCGCCGCGTCATGGCATCTCCTTTGTGCCAGAATAAGATTAGAGACCGCCATATTAGCCAACCGACAGCCGAAATTTTTTGACCATCCAAGAAGGATTTAAGTCACACGTTACTTTTATAAACGTCAAAGAATATTTACTTTTCTAATTTCACTATATTTTTGTTTACGAAGACTAAGTAAGCTTGGTTCAAATAAACAGAGCAAAAATTAACTTGCGCTTTTATGACTCAATTACGCGAAACCAATTTTATAATCTGTAGATAAGGTTTTCTCATCAAGCCATAACACTCGCTGCATGGCTCTGGTCCCAGGGGTGCCTAAGCCGGAGGGGTACCGGTTAAGCCGATTACAGAAGTCAACTGGTCGTGGGGGTGTCTTTATTTTCTTAGAAAAATCTGTTTGTCGTGATTTTTTATTATCGAATTACTTTCATTTTTATGGCAACAGTCGATTATACTATAAATAATTATGGTTATATAATAAAACTACGTTTGTATTAAAACCTATGATTTACATTGAAACTCAAGTGAAAGCTTCATAATTAAACGTAGGTAAGCTCCGCATTCCAGAGCTGGATGAATAAAATCTCAAGTATGCGGACACTTGTTCCCGACACCGAAGAGTTTTATTAATTGTTCAACCCATTTCACTGTCAACAGCATTCCTCCGCGATCGATATCGCGCTCCCAAAAATAACTATAAAACAGGCCGACAAAGATAAAAAGCTTCAACAAACAAACATACTAAGTTCACTCTTCAGAGCAATTGTTGTGATGCTACTTTAATTTTCAGTGTAGTGTAAACTCAAAGGAGACCAGCGCAACGACAACATCAGGGCGTCCTTTGTGTTGTGATATAAACAAAAACGATTCTATTGTTGTCATTTTTAGGCTAGGAATTTACGGATAAAAGATATAATAACGCTAAGGACATTATGGACAAGTGGACAATTTCAACATACTACTATTACGTATAGATAGATATTCATCCTTTTTACTTTTACGTTGACAAAGAAAACAAATTATATAACTCCAGACGTTTTTGGTAATCACAAATCGTTCAATAATTAAATGAAACGATTAAACAGACGCTTGCTTAATAATTACCAACAAACACCCAAACAGATTAACTTCATTCCAACTCACTCAATGTCAGCAAATTCAATAAGTAATGTGGGTAACATTAAAAACATATTTCAATGAAGGCCCTCCCGCGCGCCCTCCCGCTCGCGATCCAATCAGCCTATCTTCCCCGACCCTCGCAAACACCTCCTAATCAAATCAAATCACAGCCTCCGTCTTCCTTAATCTGTCCACCTATCTACACTCAAACATAAAATTATATTACAAAAAGGGATGGTTACCTACAACCCCTCGTATATTTGCTAACACTGGCGAAATTTAACCCATCGGAAGCGTCCCTACTACACCCATATAACTCGGTAGCCGGAAAACACAAACCTAGTTGCCAACACACAGACGCGCACACACGCGCGCGTATCAGCATATCTACGTCATCTAGATGAGAGCCCCCAAGAGGGAGGCAATCCATTTACCGAGGAGCCCTCGCTACTGGAATTCCGCCGCTATATAAATAAGCTAAGAGATCACAATCGCATAGCAGGGCCACTGTTTTTAAAGGTTTACACGGCCCCTAGCAGTGAAAGCGCGGAATCGATGTTGTAGCCTTCACCCCTCGCCCCGCACCAGTTTTTCCGGCGCTCCGTCCTTATCAGACCGTAGCGATTAGATAAAGAGAGATAGAGCGTGAAAATAAAGATTTTCATCGTGTTCACTCACACCGAGGCAGTTTCAGCTGAACAATAATAATGCAGCGGTTGTTTTGCATGTGTGCCCGATAGGTATTGGGGGGGCTTATGTGGGCTTGTATAGTTCTATTTCTTAAAATGTATTGGAAGCCAAGTAAGCATAATGTATAGAAAATAGAAATTAGATTGTTGAAATGTTGTTGTATTGAAGATAAAGTTATTTGTTGTCAATCGTAAGTCATAAATAATGTACATTGAAAACATAACATTCACACCTCGCCATCTAATCAAAATCAAAATAATAATCATCTTTTAATATATTATTTAAGCGGTATCGGAAGAAGAGAAGCAGAGGGAACCTGATATTAGACCTCCGTTCCTCACTTTCCGCCGGATTCTGGACACATTGTGTGTTGAAAGGCAACGCCACGCCTCGACACCAGAGCAAAGAAATAAAAATGTTCATTATTTCATTTCTTCAAATGAGGAACGAACCCACAACCTGTCGTTTTTCTTCAATCACACGCCCTGAGACACGACTGGCCTCAAACATAATATTTGAAAAATTCTACTCTAAAAAAACATGATATACTTAAAAAAGCAATAGTTCATTGACCTACACCATAGAAGAACATTTAGGTTGCGTAATGTCATGTAAAAATGATGGTAGGCGAGTCGGTACTCGGTATTTGATAAGAGCATAGGCCGAATTTCATAAATATAAACCCGTTAGGATAACAAAGCGAAGCGCTTGCCCAATAGGAGCTATCGCGATAGTATCGCGTCGGATTGACACATCAAGCCGCCCGTACAAGATTACATCGTACATCGTAATCGACGCCCGCGTCACGTTGCCGCGTCGTTCGATTTATAATTTTTTTTAGCTTCGCGCTGTATCCCCCATTGTATCAGGGTAGGCAGAGGGAGCCTAGTGGTAAGACATTCTGTCCCCCACTCTTCGCCGAATTCATTGCCGGAAGCATTGCTTGTGGAGTCACGTGCGAATAGAACCCACAACCTGTCACATTTACAGTCATACGCTTGTGCCTATGCGCCACAATTGGCCCTCATTTATTTATATAATTAATATTTATCAGCTTCACGCACACAGCAGGGTAGGCAGAGGGAACCTACTGTTAAAACCCTCCGTTCCCCAGTTTCTGATGGATTCTGGAGGCATTGCGTGTTGAGTGGTAGAACTCAACGCCGCGCTTTCCCTTGATACCAGAGCGAAGAAATGGAAATATAAATTTAAGTAAATATTTCATCTCCTCCAGTGAGAATCCAACCTACAACCAGTCGATTTACAGTCACACTTTGTGCCCCTGCGCCACGACTGGCCTCATATATTTATATAATTAATTCTATAATATCCTTAATTAAAATATTAAACAATAATCTCTTAAAGTTTTCGCCGATATAACAACAACGTAAATAAGGAACAAGTTACAAATTAATCGGCAACATTATTAACAACAACAAACCAACAAACATTACTTTGGAATAAAACAATTCTCCGTCAGCATTATATAGAGAAACAATTAGCTCGTAAAGCTTATTACGGATAAAAAAAAGAAAATTCATAGTAATTAATTCAGACGGACGTTGATGGATAGCGCCGCTAGTCTACTGTACCCACTGTAAATATAGCACAGCCACGAGCGCACAAATAACCAAGCGGAAAGTATTTGATTATTCATTATATCTACGTAACATGGAATATACAAGTATGTACGTAATTATGTTTTTGATTCACGCTGTATCCCGCAAAAGTAGTGGAGGCAAAGGAAATCTAGTGTTAGTGTTTATTTCCAATTAGTTAGTGGTTATTGCGTGTTGAGAGGCGGAGTTTTACGTCGCGCTTTGCCACGTTACCAGAGCTAGGAATTGAAAAGAGAGAGATCGAACCTACAACTGTCGCGTTTACTTATACACACTTGTGCTCAATGACAGCCTCAAATTATCTTGAACCTATTTTCATTGTAAAGATAAAAACTTAATATTTTAAATATATATATTGTAATTATCTTTACTTAAATGATTTTTAAATGAATTACTAACATTACTTTCAACTTCGCGATAGAACTGATAGCGTTCAATTCTTGATACTTTGTGCGTAAACACTGATTATCTTACTGGATAAGAAACGACATTGACTATAACCATTTAATAAAGGTTATGCAAACATTATATTAGTGATATCATTATTAATATTTATTTTTTAATATCATATTTAAATTTAAGTTGAAATAACTTTAATTTAAATATAATAAAATTTATTTTCAATTTGTGGTAACAGAGGTAAGTGAGACAAGATGAAACCTCAAGTAACATTCGAAGGAACTGAGTATCGATTATACTGGAGAAACGTCACGTAAAAAGAATGAATAAGGGAAGAATACGGAAGGCATGCATGAAGAGGTGGATGAAAAAAAAGAGGTATACAGAAACCCGTAGCGTTTGTCACCCCATTTTCACTAGCTACCCAGCAGTGAAAGACGTGAACTACTTAAAAAATCAATACGGAAAGCTAAAACCACATACATCTATTATATTATTCTAAGAAGGCATAAAAGGCTGTCAAAAAAACATTATTCCATATAAATGACATACGATACGACGCAAAACAATTTTCCAGAGGCGACTAAACGTTGGTAATTCAGCGTCGGATCGCTTCTTGTACGCGTGGATTTGCATTGAATGGCAAAGGACGGTGCGGGCGTTTTCAAATTAGATACAAGGCGAGGCCGCTAGTTACAGAGCTTGTTATTCCTTAAGAATTATATGGAATATTTCTAATGGTTTAGAACACAATGTAGATTGCGATTCTTATAGAGTAAGTTCCTTGTTATGTAATACTTGAAAGAAATTATTTTAATCAGATTTATCGTTTCAGGCTAGGGACAGTAGTTGAATGAACACGCGACGGTTGTGAGTTCCATCCCCAGTCGGGCGAATGACTATATTATTAAATTTTCTCGTTCTACTAAATTCTAAAACAATATGGCATTGGGTTCTGCAAACCCTAAATATAATATATAGAAATTTATCAAAAAGTTGATAACGGAGAGTCTTAACACTAAATTTTAACTTTCTGGTATAGGTATCTATATAAAATATTATTTAACCGATTGTCTCTAACAGTATGGTAGTTAACAGTCGCAAGTACAGAATAGAGTTGGAAGCATGATGGAAAAATCAATACTTGTTATAATAACACACAGTTAAGGGTTAGCTTGTGTTACTTACTTCTATGACATAATAAGTGACCGTTGCCTTTAAGCTTTTATTTATGGTTTCGCGACGTAGACTATTAATAAAATGGTGGTCGTTATACGTTTATAGTTCTTAGTTTATAGGTAAATTGCTCATGTTTTTTTTTATTTTAATATCAAGGTTTTGAGTTCTCGATATAATAACTTTGTAACATTTTCTTCAGTAAATAGTATTTTTTATTTTTTAAGAAAATGGTAGAAAATATTTATAAAGTTTTTTTTTAATAGTGTATTATTCAACTTATTCTTTGTACACTTTAGGTATGTGTTTATAAATGTGCGAAAAATCCATTATCTATTCAGTAGAAATTTACTCCAGTCACATTATTATAATATTTATATTTACTCACGTCAATATAATTAAATTACAATTATAATAGGAATATATTATATAATTTCATTACTTTCCAAAACATTTTTAGTAATTAACATACAATACACTTTGAAACAAAGACGGAGCTTTCTACATAAGTTAAGGTGTTGAACCAGACCGCTTTATAAAAGAATAGTGATTAATATAAACAGGTGCTCAACAACTGGCACAGAAAACCAGAGGAAAGTCAGGGGAAGTCGTAAACAGTGGCACCTGCCATTCAACATAGTTCAATTTGCTTTTTTCTACATTTGCATCAGATTTAGAAATATAAAACACGTGTTTATTTTGTTACAATAATAGTTTAATATTTGATGTTTAGTTTTTGCCGATAGTAAATAGCTAACAGTTTTTATTTTAGTTTCACGCTTTATCCCGCACGTAGATAGAGGGAACCTACTCAGTTTTCAACATTTTCCCAATTTGCTGTGGCATTGCGTGTTGAGAGGCGAAACTTAATGCCGCGCTTTGCCTTGTTAACAGAGCGAGGAAATGAAACAATTAGTATTTCGTTCCTCCAATTGGAAATCCAACCCACGACCACCTCGTTGACAATCGAAGTCAAGTCAGGCTTCCGTCACAATGAGTTCAACAGCTAGTATCCAACGGTTTATAATTTGTTAAGCGTATTAATAGAGACATTACGAATAAAGTAGATACATCTGTACAGAATAGATATACAACGTGAGCAAAGTCAGTAAATAGCATTGAAATAAGATGGTTTGTCGATAACACTAGCTAAATGGTCAATACAGAAAGATTTACGAATCGAAGGGGTGGCGTGAACGAGGTCTGTTCGGGTCGCGAGGTCAATTCGCGCAGTTTAGCACCGCGTCGTATTTATAATTACCTCGAGCGCATCACACGCGCAGTCTCTCCCGCGCTGCGCCTGCGCATCGATAAATCAAAATTTTAAATCACCGGTGGGCGGATCACTCCGGTTACCCAGCGCCGAATAAAATGAATTAAAAAATAAAACAACGAGCCCTCCGCGCGCCCTGAGAAAATTTAAACATATTTCGCTTTAGTTTTTTTTAATTAATACCTTGTTAAATTTTAATATAGAGAGCGTTATTACAATGGGTGTGCGAGAGATTTTAACTGGCCTTCGGTAACTTATTGATGTTACGCTTGACCCTTAATTGGTTCATTTTTAACCAGAATTTATATACCATCCGTCGACGGTGGTGCGCGTACTTGCAGATTGATTGCCACAATATTGCTTCGACTGTGAGTTAAATTAGAGACGTTTTCGAAGAACTGTTTCTTTCATGCTTTCATAAAATATAGTGATCTAAATACTTTTAAATTATGGTAATTTCGAAAGCAATCACATAAAGTGTTAGCACTAAGCGTTGTCCCTCTATTATTTCAGTCGGCACTCGGCAGCTGCCGCGAATGGTAATAAAATACATTTTACAATTACGACTGTTGTTAACGGCGGACTGTATATACGAAATGCCAATTTATAAGTTAATTTCAAACGTTTTTCTTATTTTATAAGTTTAATGCATGTGGTAGATTTTTTTTTTTATAAAAATTATTGAAGCCCGTAGTGGTACAGGGGCGCAAGCGTGTGAACATGACAAGTTGTGAGTTCGATCCCACTGGACGAATTTTAAATCACCGGAGGGCGTGCACTCCAAAACGCAATGCCTACAGAATTCGACGCAAAATGGACTACGGAGTACTCAGCACTTAACCACTAAGTTCCTTTTACCTACTCTGCTATCTGCGGAATATAATGCGAAACTAAAAGAAAAAAAATCCTTACTATAACGAATGTCAAATCTATCAAGTTTATGTCGTGGGGTCAAACATTCAAACATTCAACATCCGCGATGCCCGACCGCCTCCGCCAGTGGCCGTCAGACGGACGGTAGTCAGCCGCGCGTCACTCAGCCGACAGCTCCTCATTGCCGCGACGTAAAGTTGATTGGTGCCTCTTTAATAATTCCTCAGTAACGGCTACCCGCGTCGGAACGAAACTAATGGGTGACCGCCTGAGCTTTCACTGGATAAAAAATTGAACTTACATTGACTGCTATTATGCTGTTATTTTTATGGTGATGATTAAAAAAATATTATTCGATTTTGAAATTGGGGGGTCAATTCCCACTCCAGAAAATGAAATGAAAAAATAAGGAAGTAT
>DWAO01005963.1:0-11320 GCA_018230605.1 Heliconius congener
TAGGTTCCCTCTGCCTACCCTGTTGTGTGCGGGATACAGCGTGAAGCTGATTAATAATATACCATGCTATCAATTTTAGCATAGAAGAGAGTATCTCAATTAACATTTTTCCTATATTTTACAGAAATTACTTATTGGATAACATACCAAATATCGCGTCTCCTTTTAGGAGATGGAAAAATTGCTAATAGTTATATAAATCTGGACACATTGCGTGTTGAGTGGCGAAATGCAGCGCCGCCGTGCTTTTCCTATATCATATAAATATCATTTATAAAATGACAATTTATAATATATATGTAATATATAATTTCATAAAAAACACATTAATGCCGTGTAATCTCTTAGCTATGTTTTTAACACCTCTCGTTTTATAATTTGACTGTAACAGTTATTGTAATAGATGATGCACCACATAATAGCAATGACCTTGAACGATAGTAAAATCAATAAAGCTGAGGATCAAGTGCGTTATTATGGCATCAGCTGACGAAAGAGTTCACTGCACTTTCTATTGTTCTCTATACAATTCATAGAAAAAAAACGTGGGTACGCATAAAAAGCGTAACGATTTATAAAGAAAAAACTCAACCCTTCTGCTCTGCAGGTACCCCACACACAACCCTTTACAAAAAGGCTTACAAAAAAAACGGTCAGGGTAGCGAAAGGGTAAAAAAGGGTTGTTATTACGCATGCGCCACGTGAGATCACTGCCCTCATATCTCATTGAAAAATTACTTTTGAATCCATTAAAATTTTATGCAAAATGATAAAATTGAAAGTGTTTTGATTCGTAGCATGTTTTATTTCTATTTTAAAATATGTTTTATTTTAAATTCATCTAATAGATGCATTATTAAGAAATTATTAATTGTCAATATGTTGTCAATACATTAGGTAACATATTATATATTAAATTTGATTTTGAAATTTTTTTATATTGTTCTAACAATACATCACGCATACGTACATTATAAATAATTAATAGTAAATAAACATTTTACTATTCAAAGCTTATAAGAAAACGGAAATAATCGTCTAAAAATTTTAATGGTCACTATAAGATTATAACATAAGTATGAAATATACCTACAATATTAATAGAAAAATGCGGAATAACTTTTTGTAGATACATATATAAAATAAATTCAACTAAAACAATTTTTCTTTGATCCACTGCAAACATAGACTTTTTATACCGGCGATTCTTATGTCTATTGAGAACTATTGTGATCGCAATGTTCTTCACACTTCATTGACACTGCCTTACAAATAAAGAATTCTTGGTTTCATTTCTATAGAGGCTGCCTGCGGATTATGTTAGTTTTAATAAAATTATCATCCTTCTATATTTTTTTTATTTAATTATTTTTTGTTACAACTGTTAAAGTACTATTAACAATATGTTAAAACCAATGGTGAATAAAAATATATATTAACCAATCGCTTCATTATTTATCTGTATATCGAAAAAAAAGTATACATACAGATTGTAATCATACAAGTAAGGTCTTAAGGTCTGAATAGGATGCAAGTTGTATTTCTTATCCGAACCATTCCTTTCCATATAATTAAGTGACTCATATAAGAATACGTATAGTATTTATTATTTATAAAAGCAACTATCATGCTTAAAACTTTCAATATAAAAAAGAACGTTAGTGACAAACGCACCTAATTCGATAATAACATAAGCAGTCGTAGTAAAAACACGAACAAAGCTACCAAATAACGGAGTGAGACTATAATTAAGAAAGATAAATATCGTTTATTACTGTTAGGAAAGTCGATTAGAAAAAAACTACCCCTTTCACCCCACAATTTGTAACCCGTTGCCCGTGCAGTGGGCGCCGCACCGCCGACACGCATAAAAACCTACCAGCTATGAATATGCGGAGTTGGATTTTTTTGTAATATAAATTAATAAATTTAAAAAAAGATAACATAGAAGCCGTCGTGGCACAGGGGCACAAGGGGTTGTGGGTTCGATCCCCATTTGAGAGAATGAATTATTATTTATTAATATTTTAATTTCTTCTTCAACGATTATCCAAATATTGTTGTAACATAGTTAACTAAAAACAAAGTCGCATAAGCAGTTCCTTTCAATTTTAATTTATTAGACTTATTAACTCAAGAGGATTGTATGTGTAATTAAATTCATGTAGTCTCTCCAGAAGAAGATACTAGCGATTCACTAGTTTTATTTAACTTTAAATTTAAAGAATATATAAGTAAACCATGATTTATCGTATCAACTTAAAACAAATCTAAGCACTTTAATAAATTAATGTTTTTTTTTAGCTTCAATCTGGTAGGTAGAGGTAACCTGGGAATCTAGTGTTAAAACACTCCAATCCTCACTTTCCGCCGAATTCTTGAGGCATTACATGTTCAATTTGCAGAACTCAACGTCGCGCGTAAGGAAAGCGAGGAAATTAAAATATTAAATATTTCATTACATCGAGGGGGAATCAAACCCACAATCTGTCGTGTTTACAGTAGCACGATTGTGCCCCTGCGCCACTATTGGCCTCATAATTTAAAATTACCTTTTATTAATCTCTATTTATTGTATTAGTGTCTGACTCTACTAGTTCGATACTCGTAGTTCTTACTAGACGACATGAAACAAAACGAAATGAAAGTGCTCTCCATATTTTATTACAACAGTAAAAAAAATGTTACAGTTACATAACGCTTTTCCATAATAATAGAATCATTATCGAAAACAGAAGAGTGGGCAGCTGATTTATTAGACGATAATGGTCGCTGTCATAAATAGATTTTTTTTATAACAAATTCATGTTTGAGTCATGCGTGCAGTCGAACACAGCCGGCATTCGTGATCTTCCTTACTTAGAACTTAAGCAGGTTCAATTTAATTTCGATTACTACTAGAGTAAATTAAATATTGAAAAAGTATTACCATTTTCTCACCGTGGTAACGAGGCAAAGGGCGGCGTTGAGTTCCGCAACTCAACATTTAATGCCTCCAGAATCGGCGGAAACTAGGAAACGAAAACATCTTAATGGGAACGAAGTGTCTTAACACTACGTTCTCAGTTCCCTTCCGCCTATCTCGCTAAGTGAAGCAAAAAAGAAAAAAAAAATGAAAAGGTTATAACTTTTTTATTAATAAAATATTTACATGTGTATGAATATTCGTGCATATCATTTAAACCATCGTGGCGCGATGGAACAGCGAATGAAGAGAAATTATTGTAATAAAATTATTTTCATTTTCCTCTTCAGTAGAAAGTAATTTTTTAGTTCTTTCCTCTCCGCTTTCTATGGTATATTAGTAGTATTGATAAAAAGCAATTATAATCACAATTCGAATCTGATATTTCAATTATGGGCCGATAGCTCCATAGAACTATGTCAATATGTCAGTCACATATGTTGTGCGACCTTGACTAATGCACGAGAGTTGAACGGCAAGTCGGCGTATCGTGATTTATAGTCTACGGGAACAGCAAATATCGGATAGAGCGACAGGCGCGGGCGCGCAGCGTGGCCAGCTTCAGGCCAATTTGTAGCTCACGCAGCATTTTTCAATTTCGCCACATCTACTTAAAATTTAACGATTCCCCGTTGAAAAAAAGAGTTAATATTGATCGTAGATTTCTCGTCGTGGGGTGCAGCGGCCGGCTGAGTCACCCCACGGTTTTTTAACTCACCCTAAGTTATATTTTTTGTAAAGTCCCCCTCACCCTCCCGGCCCGCTTTAAAGGATGAGTAGTCTCTATGGAAACGGCTCGATCTAATTTATAGCTCGAAGAAAGTACGAATTGCTTAATTAAGAATTTAAAATGTGTCTACTAAGCAATTAATTAAAAATTTCGAATCTGCGAATTTAGAGGCTGCGATATTTTCTCGCCGTAATAATTCTCAATTCACAGCGCTCAAACTGGAACTTAATTAAAAACGGAAAAGCGGTAATTTGATTTTCACGGAATTATTAAACACAGAGACAGAGCAGAACAAAGGTATTTCTCGAAATCTAATTCGGCTACTGTTAGCTTGGAGTATGAAATTATGTAAATGTAAGAATAGAAATTTGCTTTGTACGTCGATAGTAATCGTTATTTTATTCGCAAGTACGCGGATGTTCTCATCAATGTGTAAGGGTTGATCAGCGTGGGTGAAGCTAGTGAGGCCACGGGCGTCGTCGCACTGTGCGCCCGTGGGTAGCACGCACGCCGCGGCGCAGCGGTGCAGGGTTCAGACAGAGCGCGAGCGCGCACGGCAGTTGGCGTATTTTAGTTTGCTTTCCACTGTCTTTACTTTTTACGTTAACGCCAGCGCATACTTACAGGTATGTTCTTATTTTGCATACATAATTTTGTACAAGTAAAATAATAGATTGCATTGCATGTACATATGTAGCGCTCAATACTTTACATATACTTGTCTACATACATATCTTAACTGCGGTATATGTAGATTTAATATTATTTTAAATGTATTTTTTATTTTAAAAAGATCTAACATTTTCTATTTTATGTTCTTTTTTGTGTATTTTTATATATTGATGGCATATCGATAATAGTTTCTTTGGTTCTGTAAAGACAAGAGTGTTTTTTCTCTCTACTCTTACGCATACGTCACACTACGTGATCTAATGCAATTTCAATATTAGTGATGTTGTTATCTAATGACACACATGATTACCAATATAAAATGATTTATATTTACGAAAAAAGAGAATAATATAAAACCGTATCGATTGTCCACTCATGTAGGTATGAAGAGCATTTTATAGTATACTAGATTTTACCTGCGGCTTCGCCCCCGAATTTAAATGGGAAATAATAATTTGTGTATGCACATGACATATTCTAAATGCCCGAGGAAACTTTGACCACATTTATAGAGGTTTACATTAGAACGACAAAGGGGTCAATTAAAATGGACTATGCAACGTTTCAATATTTTTTCCTTTCGAATCTCTAGTTTCGAATATTAAAGCGTTCAACCAATTCTTCAGCTTTGTAGGATTAGTATATTCTTTTATTTTATAGTTGACATGTACTACTGTAAATGTCAACTATAAAACACATACTGATGCTATACATATTATCTAGAGAGCCAGCTGTTGTATCTAAAGGTAGTAAACTCTAGTCGAGTTTACTTTTATACACAATTTCATGGTAATTCTTTTTATTTAATTTATTTTTACAATACTTGTGTACCGATATGTATGATATCTAATTGTAAAATAAATTTCAAGAGGTATATTATTATCAAGCAGGTCATTTAAAACTTTTTGCAATTTTATTTTTCTTAAAATAACAAAATTATTTAAATAACATAATTGTCAATTTACAGCTACCTTGGACGTACCGAGTATAAATAATCTGTGTTTCCACCAAATCTCATAATACCATTATAATAATGTAAAGTAAATAAATGAATATATTACAACATTATGATTTTGTATTTTATAAATGAGTTTGTGGATTAAAGAATATAAATAGTGGACGTCTTATTATCTTTTCATTATCAATTAATTTTAATTATTATCTATATTATGTTTATCCATATATATCTGCGATATATTTGCTAGCCTTGCTGAACCTTATAATTAGATAGTGTGGATAAGGCAAAAAAACAATGGCGACGATGATGCCTAATGAGCCATAAAGAAGAAAACGATACGTAGAGCAAGGCGTAGACAAAAAGGGCGCGGCGAGGGTGAGGAGCGCGCGGGGGGTGCGGGGAAATGGCGGGAGAGCTAAATTAATTTGCGCGCTCCCGCCAAACAAAGGCACGCTAATGGAACGCGGCGAATGGAAAAAATGCCACCGTCCGCTCTCTGGCGACTTATTTTTTTTTCGCAAATACAACCTTTGACTTTCCCAAATGAATAACATTACACCCGTCGAAGCCTGTCAATGGCCGCATTGTTTAGATTTAATGAAGAGCATCAAGCGATATGAGCTCGACAATTGTTGATTGTTTTTTATGGTTGGGTTGGACGAAAGCTCCTTTTGTTTTACACAACTTTAACAAAATTATAAATATATTTGTCATATATATTGCCATGTAATATAATTTGTATTGATACTGAGTACGTAGTAACAGAAAGCATCATTATAACTTTAACTTTTATTAAGTTACAGTTTTAATTTTAGGTACAAAAGTGTAATTATGTTCATTACGGTGTCTGCTACCTACAGACATTATCTCTCTTTATCGGACAGTCATGAGCTGCCGGAAACAATGAGCGATGTTTATCTAAATGTACTAAGTTACTGCTCGCCATTTTGTCGTGAAATAATATTAATGTGTCGCCATTAGATATGCTTGCACGATTTATGAGTGCCCAATTAAAAGTTCCGAGCGCTGAAGACTTAAAATTAGTGGAATTCGCTAACATTTATCAAGACATCAACGTTGCCACGCGCAACGCGAAACTTCCAAAATTTAAATTAGAGACGATTTTTACAGCTACCTCCCGAAGGAGGTGGGGGGGGCACTACCCTTTCCTTATAACGAGGAAGGCCTCATGCATTTTTATGTGCTTCTTTTTTTCGCCGGCGTTTTAAACAAGGGGGTGAGCTCGGGGAGGCTGGGGGTGAACTTTTTTATTCGCGTCTTGATAAGTTAGGGTTGAAATTAGACGTTCGAGTTTCGCTCGCGGAATTCATAATGACTAAAATTAATAAGTTTTCCTTGGAGGGTTCTTGGAACTGCGATACGATCGAACATGATTTTCTACTTGCGTTATACTGGCTTAAGGATTTGTTATGCCAATAATATACTACCGATTTATCAATAAATCAATTTTATAAATATAAATATTGGTATCACTTAATTATTTCAATCAATGAAAATAATACATCAAAAAAAAATGGAAACGTATATCGATGGAAAAAAAATTACGATAAGCAAAGAAAATTAGGCAGGCTATAAATAATTAAGCTCATTCAGATGTTCGCCGCTTAATTCACAATATATTTATTATTATCATCACTTTAAAGACATTATCCATACAATGTAAAAAACATTTACCAATTTAATGAAACAGTTAATTTCTCAAACAATTTTTTTTTATATTAAATTAATTTTAATAAAACAAATACTAAATGTTAAAAAAAATTGCCAAAACACTATAGGTAGTGAAAACTGCATTTACATCGATTAAGCTGTTTCTGGAATTAACGTTCACAAACGAATATTTATTACAACTATTTGGATTCTATTACATTATTTTGAATTTTATTACATTGTTAAATGTCCTTAATGATAGATGTTCTCACACATCTTCTATATACAGACAGCGATCCGTTATAATTTTATTATATAACTTTTGGAAATCTCTAATATCTCTCACGTAAGTAAACTGCTTAACTGGATGATTCGCTTTGGTGGTCCGGTAGTAGAACACAATGTCATGTACAAATGAAATACCAACACAAAAAAATAAAAAATAAATAAGTAACCAAAAATTATCGCGATAGTCAATTTGGCTAAATGACTTAATGCAATTTAAAAATATAAAATAAAAATTAAATAAATGAGAAGATGACCTTATGTATTCAACAAAATTGCTAAAAAAAATTTAATCGATATCATAAATTAACTTTTTATAAAACTTGGTTTGCTAGGAAGTTTTTTTCTGTTGGGTTGCATTATAAATTGTTTTTAAGGTAAATTTATATGTATAATTTTACATTATCCGACTGACATAGATATTATTTGTATTTGTGTTTTTAAAATGAAGTATGAGATATAGAAATTAATAGTCTGTGATTGTGTACGACTTGTGATTAAAAACTATTTTCAGAATTATTGATATAAAAACTGGATTAACTTTTTGTGCTGTCCTGTATAATTTTTTTGCAAGCAAGGCTCAAAGCTCACAGTAAGATAGGCTAAGATACTTTGTTCGAATCTTTTAACGGTTTTAGATTGTTTGTAATGTTGGCGATATCGAAATAAGCGACATAATTTTGTTTAAAATAACGGAATTTTCAAATAATATAAAATAATTAAAAATCTGCGCAACGAGGACACTGCGTCACGACAGTTATATTAGTGATATTATTTTATTTTAATTTAATAAATATGATACTAATAACAAAGATGTTATAGAACTTTATAAGTTCTGAACGGTGTATAAAGTCGTATAGTAAGTATATAATGTAGGTGTAATGTCTTCGGACACGCAGTAGACGATGATCAGAAGAGTTACGAGCGCGAGGTGAAGTGAGCACATGGGGACACTTGAAGATGTTGCATGTGTGTGGTGTGTGGGCATGCGCGCCTACACACACACACGCACATAAACAACGTACGTCGACTTGAGGCCACGCGGCAAATTTAATTTGCAAAATTTCAATGAATGATAAGTGTTTCAATAACTTTAATTAAATTATCTATATTTTACATTATAAACATTTCAATTGTTATGTATCCTAAACGTAATAAATTTAATTTATATAGATTTAACAATTAATATAAGCATATAATATTAGTAAAATATAGTAAATGCAAATAATTATGAAATCCATATACTATATAAGAGAGTCGTGATTTAAATTTTCTCAATTATAGCTCCAGCGGAGAATCATTAGAGCAATCAATCCGGGTCGAAGCTGCCCGGAAGGGAGGGCCGCGGCGTATTATAATTCGCGTCTAATAACGTCGTTAACAACGCACATTAAAACAAAACAAACAGCGGAGGCGCAGGAGGGGGCGCGGGCGCGGAGGGCGCCATCCTTCCTCGAATCCGTGTCATTAATTTACGTAATGCGTAGGTACGCGCTATCCCCAAATATTTAAGAAGCCTCCTCCGGGAGCACCCGCTCCTCCACTATTCCTCCCGCCCCCCTCACTCCTCCCACGGCTCGCCTGCCGAGAATTATGGCGGCCGCCTTGTAATTATATTTTTTAATTTATCTTCCTTAGCGAATACAATGGAGGCGCCACCCCGCCACCGAAGCGCTTCCTTCTCATGCTGAATATTGTATCAGGCCGCTGAAAAAAGGAAAGAAAGCTTTAATTACAAGCGAGAGCGCGGCCGGCATTACTTCGTACGCGTTAAATATTTGATGTTGTCTCTTTCTCGTCCTCTTGCCGCTGCCCGCTGCCCGCTGGCCGCGTCGCGAGGCCGTCGTCAATAATTAAAACACCTATCAACTCATTCCTCCTTCACTAACCCATCATTATCTACTTCCTAAAAGGAAAAAAATGTTGTAATGTATAATAGAATTGCAGATATCTAATTAAAGTTGCTTTACTAATAGCTAGGTAAAAACTCCCCTTTTAATTTTACCTGGCTCCTATAATTGTTGTAATTTGAAAACAGTTAACAAATTATTTTTACATACTTTGTGAGTTAATTAATATTTACGATTGGTACTTTCATAGTTTTTATGTTTTCATAGCCAAGTGGAAAAAGCATAATTAATTAAACAAGTAAATAAGTATTGTATATGTGTGTAAAAATACGTTTGTGAATAAAAATATGTAAAAGATATTAGACCATTAATGTGAAAGACAATATAGTGATATATTGCTTGATAAAAATAAATTTGGTTACAGCTTATCAATACCTACAAATATGTCCCTATAAATATTATAATATTAAGAGAGTAAAGCAATATGTAATCGAGCCCCAGAACTAAAGCATATAACTTCTTTATTTTAAATCTTGCAATTCAACTTAAAAATGCCTTAAATAAACTACGCAAGAATTTTAAGTATATATGTATGTATGGTATAATTATGATTGCGTCGTTCAATTACTTTTGTACTTATTAATTTCATACAATTGAAAATATTCTTGACGCAACTCAAAATTCACTGCAATACCAGGATGCTATCTCACTAGAGGGCCAAGAGCTGATTTATTACCAAACAACAATCCCAAATTAAGGCGGATTCCGTGGCGCGGACACGGTAGCTACGAGTACTTAGCGCGAGGAGACAAAGTATAAAGTAGCGGCCCCTTTCCACCCACTGAAAAACGTCTCTAATATTCTTTTAGAAACGGTGGCATTTACGGGCTATATTTTATCCTGAATTTGCATACGCTCCTTTTTTCTTTACCCGTCCTCTATTTTATGGGTGAGTATTTTTTCATCCGAGGGTTAAGCTACAAAAGGGTAAAACGCGGGAACCGCTTCGATAATTAAATTGCACCATTGAGTGTGCCTGGCATTAACATCACAGTAACATCGGATTTCTAGTTAAATTTTATTAGCTATTGTCGTTCATATATTTTTGAATCTAATAGTTTATTTGTACAGTTTATTTTATTTAAAGAAAACACTATCACGAAAACATTAATACTAACTGAATTTAACGAAAAATTAAAATATGAAACGACAATAGACAAAATTATATTTTTTTTCTCATGTTACAAGCTAATTTTAAACAGAGAATCCAGTTCTATATTAAAGCTTTTAACCACGAATAAGTGTCAAATTCAATGTAAGTTTTAGTTAATTATATTTAATTTCAGCAAGAAATTATGTATTCTATCAGTCGCGATAATAATTTAACTAACAAATTACGAGAAATCTTACCCTGCTCTAAGTCAAATTACCATAATTGCTAATCAAATGTTGTAGGAGCGGTCGCGGCGTTGCTTCGTACTAATTACGAATTCTAATTTCCTCTCTTGTTTCACAGGCCCTTTGAATTTGTAAATTATTGCTGTTACTTTAGGCTATCAAAACAAATTTTATATTACAAGGGACTTTTATATACATAATTAATTTTTCACTACTTAAGTATAAAATAGCTCAAGATATAGACCTGATCATTAATACCTACCCCATGGCCTCTATAAATATTATGCTAATTAGAATAAAAAAAAAAATAACCAAAGATGAAATATATTATTTATGTACTTCATACTTTCACTTTGAGACATACTTTTATGTGAGCTACGACGCTACCAAATAATAGTTAAAATTATAAAAGCATTCCATTTTCAATTTTAAAATATGGTAACAAAAGATACTAAGATTAATTATAAACGTATAAACAGTGACACTATCAATTTCATTCTACTTTTACATTGTCATTTTAAAATAAACCATAACCATATTTTTCTTTTTCTTTACATCTCAATTAAATATGATTTAAGTAATTTGATTGTGACCTGCATATATTAAATGTAGCTACTTAGGCACTAAGGCCAATCGCGGCTTAAGGGCACAAAGTGTGACTGTAAAATCGATTGGTTGTAGGTTCGATCCCCACTCGAGGAGATGAAATATTTATTTACACTTATATTTCCATTTTTTCGCTCTGGTGTCGAGGTAAAGCGCGGCGTTGAGTTCCGCCACTCAACACGCAA
>DWAO01005964.1:0-11316 GCA_018230605.1 Heliconius congener
TCTTTTCCATAAAAAAAAAAAAAAAAAGAAAAAATTCATGGTAAAAGCGAACGATAATATAATTCATAAACGTAAAGTATCTACGTTACGTTTATGAATTATATTAATTAATTTATCTAAATTAATTTAAGACATTTACCGTTTTTAAGGCTGAGAGAAGAAAAGTTAATTCAAAGGGTGGCGTTAAGTTCTGCCACTCAGCACTCATTGTCTCGATTTCAGACGGAAAGACGACACTGAGTATTAACATTGGCTTCTAATTGTCTTCTCTGAAACTGCTGCAGCACAAAACATAAAGCTGGTAGAAAACGAGAACCTAATAAGAGTTCCTTTTTCCTATATAGCACGATAGCCAGTGATATTCTAGTGATAAATCACTCAATCCGCATATCTATCGAAACATTGCACTTTGCCTGGCAAAATTCAGCTCCGCGTTTTGACAACTAGAGAGGGGAAACGAAAATAATTTCAATATAATTTTCCCTAGTTGGGATCGAAATAAACTTGAACCATGTCCTTTTCTACCGTGTGATACTTTAATTTAAAATTTGAAGCAGTACTCCCTAGCGGTAAGATTCATCAAAGAACAAAATTTAATCTGCCTTATTAAAACCATTGAAAAAATATTACACAATTTTTTTAATTGAAGAAAATATATGAGAGTATTTTATCTTCTTTTGATCTTCTTGAATGTTCGAAATTTCCTATACAAATATTTTAGATACTTCAATATATAATTTTGCAAAATGAAAAATTTTTGGTGTCACGTCACTCCGTTTTCAAATTTATACCAATATTATTCATAATGTTTCATACTGTCCCGTATTGTTATGCAGGATAGTAGGCAGAAAACCTAGAGTTAACGCACGTAAATTCTTGTCAAGCTGATCAAATTATACTAACAAAACATTTCTTTACTTTCTATAGTTTATCTTATCTTTTATGGTTTTAGACCAGATGTTTCAAACTACAAAATTGTTTCTGCCGATTTATGGAGGCATTTCGTGTTGAGTGACAGAACTCAACGCAGCGTTTTGTCTCGACACCAGAGCGAAAAAAATGGAAATATTAAATATTTAATTTCTTCGGGTGGTAATCGAACACACAACCTATAGCGTATACAGTCACACTTGTGTGCTTGTATTTTTTTTTACTTTTGTACAATGCGAATTAATTCAACGCCATGCTCAATTTCTATTATACACCGACAATGATTATTAAGGGTACTGAAGGAATATCTACGAAATTCATTAAGCTACGTCACTTTGAAGCCTTAATATATATATTTTCTCAATTTGGCTGGCTTTTTAATATTCATGTGTATAAATTCAGTCGTTATTTCTGTACACATATTATTTAAAGTTTTTTTTTTTCAGGCTATGTCGCATATAGCAGTATAGGCGGAAGGACAAGACCTAGTGTTATGACACTTCATTCTTCACTTTTCACCGAATTTCCGAGGCCTTTCGTGTTGAGTGGTGAAACTCAACACCGCGCTTTGCAAAGAAATGTAAGTATTGATGAATAATAATTACATCCGCACAGCTGAAGTCGATCCCACGACCATCGCGCTTACAGTTATACGCTTGCTTGTTGTGTTGTAAAAATATTTTATAAGTGTTTATGAAAAAATATCCTTATTATTACAATGATATTAATTTAAATTGTTCTCTTCTAGAAAAAAATTAAAATTTTTTTTTGTATCGATTATTACTACTTCATTGTATTTTTTCGAATATACAGCATTCGCAATTTTAAAGAAATCACAAATCCCAGGTGGCTATAAAGCGATGACTGATTTACTTCGTTCGTTCTTTACATTATAGTTCATTTCTTTTTCTTGTAAAGCAGTAGTGTGATGCCATCCGGGGGATCCACGTGCGTTTTACGTGACCTCCCCGTGAAGGTCGACCGAGGTCTCCCGTACCTCTCTTACCACTTACGTTTCCATCATACATCTTTTTTGCCATTCTTTCGTCACTCATTCGTTCGACGTACCCAAATCAAATGAGCACGTTCTTCTTCATGCTCACCGTGACATCCTCGCTAGTACCTGCCATTCTGTATATCTCTTCATTGCGGATTCGTTCAGCAAAGCTGACTTCGCATATCCTACGAAGAGATCGCATCTCCACACCACTCATCTTTCTTTCTGTTATACTCAAGCTTCGCTGCTGCATTCCGTCCTTCAACTCTATCAAATATCTGGATGCACCGACGAACTTTCAGCAGTAGACTTTTTTTGCACTGAAAATATTAAATATTTCATTTTCTCTAGTTGGAATAGTTATTCTTGACAACGTACTTTCCTTTATGTTTTTATATGTTTTTTAAGGTATAGTAAATTTTGTCTATAACGTAATTAAAAATCTACAGCAAGATAAGATTAAAACAATTTTTAAAAATATTAAACATACATTTTATTTTAAAATAAAATATCTCGAATACAGACATTCATCATACACAAATGTTAACATCTACAACTAACGACGAGTATACAGAATGCTGTACAAACACTAAAAGTAATTCGTCTGCAAAGCGAATACCATGTTGACAAGAAACCAATGTGATTGACATTGGTTGTGGTATTTACAAAGAGTTCTTAATACGTTGTTGATGTGACGATTTATCTTTAGAGTTGAAGCTCTTTAAATTATTCTTAGATTTTTTTTTCTATATCTTCTAGCAGGGTGGGCAAACCATAGATAGGACCTGGGAACCTAGTGTTAAGACACTTCCATTCCTCATGTTCTGTCAAATATTATAAAAGTTATAATGATAGAGTTTTTTTTTTACCTTAACTTAATTTTATACGCCGCAAAATCCAACGCCGCATATTTTAAGTCATATTTATTTTAAGAGTTTATAATATACATATGTTTTTCAAATTCCATAGGATATTTAAACGACTTCAATTAAAATCATTTAAAAATTTAACCCAACCATTCAAAACTTCTTCTGAAGATAGAAAAATAATATAATATAAAACATTTATAAAGAATACGTATGAATAAAGTACGTACTTTAAGAAGGAATCAATTTATCGTGTAACATATGCCAGGATAAATTGTAACGTTCACATTTTATTGAGGAGCATTAAAATATCCATCGCACAGGCCTCGTACATTATTCAGGACGCTGCAGCTGAGGTTGGCTTCCGCCCAAGTGGAGTCTTTGGACCATAACCTATCGTGTTCGTGTTTGGATATATAATAATACTTTTGCCTTGATAAAATTTTATGTATTGTTAGTTTAAATAATAGTGCAAATAATATATTTGATATCAAATCGAATACTATAGTTTTTTGCATATAAAAACATTTATTATTTTGTAAAGTAATGAAAAAAAAAATAACCACCCTAGAAGGTTACCAATACCAACGTACCGTACGGTAACCTATTACATATATATATATAATAGAAAAATATTTATAATATAGTTCAATTTACATCATATCGTATGGTTTAAACTATATTGTATATAAAAATATATTTTACAAGCACAAAAGCAAAATATTCCTTTGAAACATCTATTCGCGCTAGCTTCAATAATAAATACTTTATTATTAAAAATATTTGTTTTTTTTTAAATATTTGTATTGTAGTTTGTAAAAACAGCTGTATGATGTAGCAGAGCATATAGAAGAAACGCCGCGTTTGATTAAGGGCGGCGTTGGGTTCTACCACAACATATTTTTATATAACCCGTACAAAGCAAGATAGATGTTGAGTAGTTGAACTCAACATCACCAATATATATTGTTAAAATCGCCGACATTATACGTGAATATTATTTATTTTAAGTGTATATTTTGAAATTTTACTAATTAAAATATATGGACAATAAATCAAAAATTTTTTTTTTTTTCTACTTTATTTAAAACATTAAAACGCTGGGGCATAAAGTGTGACTGTAAATCGACTAGTTGTGGGTTCAATCCCCACTAAAGGAGATGAAATATTTACTTAAATTTACGCTCTGGTGTCGAAGCAAAGCGTGGCGTTGAGTTCTGCCACTCAACACACAATGCCTCCAGAATTCGGCAGAAAGTGGAGAACGCAGTGTCTTAACATTAGGTTCCCTCTACCTACCCTGCTGTATGCGGGTTACAGCGTGAAGCTGATTAATTTTATTTTGATTTAATTAATAGTGTAAACCAAAATCCTTTGTTTTCAAGTACACGCATTTCTCTCACAGATTTAAATTAACGATTATTTAAAATTTACAAAATTTTTTTCTTTACTTTGTAGATACAAAGCAGCATACAAATCTAACATTTGAATAAAATTTTTCCAAAAGGTTAGACGTCATAATGTCAACAACAACGTGTCACGTACTAGTACTTTAAGTAGCACACGATCGTAGTGTAGTTAAATGAAACAAGAAAATTAAACTCGAGATTCCACACAGGCACGGCCTTACAGCTGGAACGTACTGTAAAAATTTGCCTTCGTAACAAGCGTTTGCTCGAATTGAGTCGTTTTCGAATTAATAACGTGATGAGCGAATATTACAGTCGTTTTAAAAAAATATATAACGTAAAATTGGGCGAGAATTATAGTATAAGCGAATTGTATTATTATGTTTTGATTATGCTTAATTTATAAGCTTAGCTTGATAAAAAAATCATACTTAAATTTTGTTCGTTATGCGTTATGCGTGCGGCACTAAGTTCTGCCACTCAACACTTACTGTCTCGTTTTTTGTTAAATTTTAAATACATCAAAAATTTATAAAACGTTAAGCATATACAAAACAAAAATCTAATAAGAGTTCTATTATCTCATACAGCACATTAGGCAAAGAGGCTCTAGTGACAAATCACTCTGTCCGCTTACTTTTCGAAACATTGCGCGTTGCGTTGTGTTCAGCCACTCGTCTTGACAAACCCTCTGTTTGTAATATTTTAAATAGAATCATTTCCCCTGGTTGGGGTCGAACTAAGCTTCCTCCCATGTCCTCTCTTCCACCGCGCGTACGTTTTAATTGAATTATTTGAAGCCGTAATCCCGCAGCAGTAAGATTCATCAAAGAACAAGATTTAATCCGCCTAATGAACAACCATTGAAAAAATATTACATTTAATTTTGCATTGAAGAAAATATACGAGAGTATTTTACCTCCTTTTGATCTTCTTGAATGTTTGAAATTTCCTATACAAATGTTGTAAGGTATTACGATGTGTAATTTTAAGAAATGAATCCAACGTATTTTTTTTAAATATTATTAAGAAACTACATTTCGTAAAATATAAAAAAGCGCTAAGCCACGTCACTCCCTTTTTAATTTTGTACCATTATAGTAATCTATATTATAGGTCTCGTATTGTCGCGCATATCATAGAATAAAAAAAACAAAAGACAGGCAGACAGACAAAAAAGACACTCCGTTGTTTGGGCAGAATGTGAGGGCTACCCACTCAATTGTTTTCAGATATTGCATACGCACGCTTCTTGTCGCTGAAAGTGACGACGCCGCACTTTGTCTTCGTAAAAAGAATTGAAAATTATATTAATTATTCCCATGAGCGGAAATCGAATGACCTTTTACAGTCAGACGTTGAAACACTGCGCCAATATGACCTTTCCTTATTAAAATTCATTGTCTGCCAAAACGAGGCTGCAAATGCATTATAATATTTTTTTCGGATATATTAAGATTAAGTTTGAATATTTTAACTTCAAATAGTCAAATTTTAACGTGAATCATAAACTTTTTATAATATATATTTTTTGCGTTTGTGTGAGCATTCACATTCTAATATAAAAGATCCGATTCCCATAATAATAATTTTAGTATATAGTTATAATATCAGCATATAATTATTATTTTTCAGCTCTACTACAAATAGCAGAACAGGTAGAGGGAACCTCTTTAGTGTTAAGACACTGTTGTTCCCATTAAGACATATATATACCTTCCCCACTTTCCGCTGAATCATCAAGCCATTGTGTGTTGAGTGTCGGAACTCAACACCGCGCTTTGCCTTAACACCAGTGAAAAGAAAATGTAAACATTAAATATTTAATTTCCTCGAGTAGGAATCAAACCCACACACAGCCTGTCACATAAACAGTCACACGCTTCACTACCGCACTATAATATATAATACCAGCATATAATTATTATAGAAGAATCAATACCATTTTATAATTTCATATTCATGATAGCATCTACCTATTCAAGCGTCATTAGCGTTTATTGTTACATGTTTTTATTGAACAATAAACTGGATGAATCAGTGGAAACGCCGCATGTAAATTCGAGTGGAACTGTTTCCGGAAACCAATTATATATTGAAAGCATATGGAAACCTGCAGGTATGTATGTATGTATGTATGTGGAAAGCTGATATAAATAGGCATTACGGCCGAACATATTTGTAGAGGTAACTAGAGTTTAATAATGTATTTTGAAATTGTATTCAAATTTGGCGTGTAATAAACCTAAACATAACTCAATACACGTCAGCTTGGATTGGTTATGGCTGACAAAAATAAGTATTCTAAAAGGCTTCATGCTGTGATCCGCACACAGCAAGGCAGACAGGCAGGAGTGCAGCAGCAGAGCAGGTAGGAGGGAACCTTGGGTAAAGACACTCCGTTCCCCATTTTCCGCGGAATTCTGGAGACATTGCGTTTATCATCATTAAAATGTATCTTTTAGATTAGCAATTATTTGAATCACTATCTACTATGACTAGAAATAACATTACAATAGTAAGAAATTGCTGCTGCATTGGACTGAAAGAAGAGGGAATGCTTTGCATTTCTTAAGTAATTAATTCTAAGAAATGTAAATAAGAAAATTATTTTATTCGATATCGTCGACTTAGAGTAAATCCGTTTTTTGTTGGTATGTACATTTTATACAATTTATATGAGTAAAAATAAAGAAAAATCGACCTTTTGTTTTAGTTATATGCTCGTATGAATGGAATACAAATCAAAATCGTAAAAGCCTTCTGATGTTATATAGATTCTGGATTCGATTTTGGCTCGAAAATATTTTCATTTCTTCGTTCTGGTAATGAGACAAAGCGCGGCGTTGAATTTCGCCAGTCAATACGCAATGCCTACAGAATTTGACGGAAAGTGGGGAACCGAAGTGTCTTATTAAAAACGGAGACTCCGCTTCCATTACCTTTAACATTAGGTTCCCATGTCACCTCTGCCTACCTTGCCAAGTACGGGATACAGCGTGAAACACACAAAAATATATTCTCGTATATAAATTTATATATTTTTAATCGTATAAGTCAACTCTCCAACTGACCGGTACCTTTATTAAGACCATTTATCAGTTTCGACGTGTTACCAATTTCGTTTGAATGAAACGTAGCGTAAAAATGCACTGCAACTGGACAATACTGCTGTCACAGGACGTTTCATGTCCGTTTGAAATTCTTTACATGCAAATTTTTAAATCATATTGTAGGAAGTGTGGTTGTATCGATAGGTATAATGAAAATAAAAAATAAATCAGCATCACGCTGTATCCCGCACACAACAGGGTAGACAGAGGGAACCTAGTGTTAAGACACTCCGTTCCCCACTTTCTGCCAAATTCTGGAGGCATTGCGTGTTGAGTGGCAGAACTGTACGCGATTAATTCGAAGAATCGAGAAAAATTAAATTATATTTCATGATACATCGTCGTTTTTAATTTCTTCTTTTAATAGTAATATAAAAAAATATATAAAAGTGTAATATTTATGGTTCATTTACAGGCATTTATGATTTCACTACACATCGACAAAAATCTCACTGAGCGGTAAGTTCATATGTTCTGTCATTCTTTATTGCCTTAAAATTTTCATTGAACAAAGCAATTATTTCCTGTTCCGATTTTGTTATCCTCTCTCTTTTTACTATATAATACATTGACATCATTGTGTAATAAAAAATAAAGATATAATCTCATAATTTATTTTCATGTTGTATTTCTATGAAAAAAACTTAAGCAGCGAGGTTTATTTAGGTTTGAGAAAAGCAAGGTATCATTTATTTCACAAAGTAAAGCTAAAATTAGTCTGCGGTGTGCCATTCCTTTAACCCAAGAATTCTCTTCTGTCCCAAACATATTCAATACTGTACGCTGAAAATAGCCAAAAATTCATATATTGTTATAAACAAAAATACTTATGAAAGAATATAAAATGAAACTCAGCTCTCGAGTTAGAATGGACGGAGTCCGGGCGAAGTTCCATCTTATGTACATATTATTCAGAATACCCTATTGTTGAAGTAAGTAGTGTAGCTGTTACCTGCTACTCTGTAGTGTTGCTAGAGCAGCGCAACAAGTCTTTGTTGAAATTGTTTCTGTACAACGTTAGAAACACATTGATATGAATTTATATAGTTTCATATGAAGTTTTATAAAATATTTTTAATTTTTTTATGGTTATACCACATTTTATTTTTATTAATATAGTTTCAAAACTAAATCATATTGTGATTGCATTACTAAATATTTTCTATATTAGTTATATTATTTTACAAGGCTGTTGCGGCGAAGTAGCACAGCGTCTTACTACAAAGCGATACCCATCCAGGATAATGGATTATTTTCATTTTCGAAACGCAATATTTAAAAAAGTTAATAGAAAATGATGGATTTGATTATAGTAACAATGAGTTCATGTAGACATAGTTCGAAGTTAAAAAATATTAATAAAGATTTTAATTTTAAGTGAATATATTGGCTTGTTTAAATTATTAAGTATAATACTTCAAAATAATGTAAATAAGTTGACATAATCCATACTTAAGACGTTTAAATATGTGTAAATCGATAAACATAAATCTTATGTAATTGCGTGAAACGACACATTGACTGACTAAAAATTTTATGTATATAGATATTGTTTGTCACCGAATAGTATTTATTTTCTTCTCTTCGGCTCTAAAAAGTACAAATTCGGCCTGATTTTATATAGATTTTTGTATGTACGCCTCAAACGCTTAGGTATTCTTTCGTTTATTACTATCGAAAAGACATTACTAAAACCTGTATGAACTATAAATACGCACTTTGGCGGAGCAGTTCATGTAATGATAGTACGTGAGAGCTGTAACACCCGATATTTTACGCTTAAAAGCCAATTTTTATCGAAACAAGTGACTTATTCTTACGTAATGTATATATATGAGTGTATTTATTTTATACGATCTCAACGTAGAACGTATGGTTTAGTGATCAGACCGCCTGTTCGGTTTCCAGGAGGTGTGAGGTCGAGTACCGCTACGTTAAAATTTTTATACGTTTTCTAAATAAGTATTTTTCTTCTTTCTGACACATTAAAAATGTAAAAAATATAAATTTATTTTATTTATCACTTTCCTCGGTCTTTAGACTTATAATTATTATTAAAATAATGCCCCGTAATTGTCACGTCATTATACGTTTTTTATTTCTTACTTTGCTTTCATAAGAATTGGATCATACTATCGTATGTTAAGAATATAGATAAAATATATTTATATAAACTCTAGTTTTAGAATTCATTTTATGTAACAATTAAAACTGAAAGAAAATAATACAAATAAAAAGAAAGTAAACACGTTTTCACACCAAGTGTTATATTTATGTATAGAATGCTGGTACTTGGATTATAATATGAACTAAGAATTGAATAGTGATATGAATTTAGAGTTGAAGAGAACGCTCGAGTGCCTTATAAGTAGCCTCTGTAGAGGTATATCATTTTGGTCCTGGCTTCAATATGAGGACCAACTCGATGGATGGATACCATATTATTGTAATGTTACCTAAGCTATTTATAATTGCAAAATTTCATGATGATTCTATTGTAAGAATTGAGTCGAATTCAGTATCTTAGATTCTATTACATAGTCATAGTTCAAATTGACAATAAAGCGTTTTAGAAAGTATGTAGGGAAATCGGGCAAAGTCATTCCTGTTAAAAAAATCTATTAAGTGCGAGTGGAATTCGACAATCGATGCTTTTGTGCCAATTTCAGGATTGTAGGTCAACGAGAAGTACCTAAAACTTGAAAGTTGACAAAGTTAAGCTTGCACTTGCACACATTTTATATAAAATGGAATATAAATACTTATTTTTATTTATATTATGAGCTTGTTGGTTAACGGTAATTTAATAATTATAGATCCACATGATGTACCCTATAGATTTTGATTACACGGCTATTAATGCATAAACTGTCGTATCGTTTGTTTGAAGTACCATGGATCTGAAAATTTGTATCTCGAGATAAATGAGATAAACGGACAGACGAGCAACAAAATGATCCTATAAGGATTTCGTTTTTACTTTTTGATATACAGAACCCTAAAAACGGGAAATCACTTAATTGAACTCAATCGTGAACTCCATGCAAGCGGGTATTTTGACAAAACCACCCGGATGGTTCGTACGCTCTTGATAGAACAAAGGGATAGTTGGTGAATGTTTACCAAGTACCAACCCTTGTCACTTCGACATGCTACAAACTTGTACAGGAGTTCCGAATTTATATCATAAGTATAAACCTCAGTGATATAAAAGCTATATAAATATATTTTTAATTCGACACCGGTTCCATTTCCTCGAGTAGGGATCGAACCCACAACCAGTCGATTTTACAGTCACATTTTGCGTCCCTGCGCCACGACTGGTTATATAAGTTTTTATTAGGTATTTATAATTTGAATTGTCATGGCGCACTGTGATAGTATATTGTGGGTTTCATTCCCACTCGGAGGAATAAACTATATTTATTTACTCAACTCAACACAATATCTCGAAAATTGAGCAAAAAAAATGGAACAGCGTACACTAGATTCCTCCTTACTTTCTTTTTCCTCTTACTTTACGTGTGAACATTAAAAAAAATAGAAAGAAAAAAAAGAAGAAAAAAAATAATTTGATCTATTTATAAATACAATACGAACTTTCCCAAATCAATTACGTTTCGATAAAAAAATACTATTTAAAAACAATATGATACTAAAACGTGACGTTACTCAGAACACGCTCGATGTTTATCGGTCGACTACACTAGTACAATGCTGAGATAGTTTCGGGTGACAAAGGCACGTAAACATTTGTTAGCTATTCCTTTGTTCTATCAATGCTCACCAAGAGGCCGCCGGGCTTGAAGCGAGGAATATGTAAATGGGGAAAATGAAAGAAAATATTAATATTATTTTATTGGATATGCTTCAGATGTATTCTTAACTTAGAGGAGTACTTCTTTTTACGAAAAATGTGCATAAAAAAGTATGAAACTCGGCACAGTTATAGTTTATATGAAGAAAGAGTTAAAACTGCTTATATTATTTTAAAATAATGC
>DWAO01005965.1:0-11316 GCA_018230605.1 Heliconius congener
TGTCGCACTAAGTGTTATAGTGACACATTCACCGTAAAACCGTAAAATTATGGAACGGTCTAACCCAGTTCGTCTGCAATTCAACATCAGTTAATATTTTTAAGCGCCGTCTTAAAGGATTACCTATCGTTATAGTCTATGTATTTCATGGTTTTAGTGCATATACATATGTATTTTTGTCTATAACTCCCGCACATAGCAGGGTATACAGAGAGAACCTAGTGTTAAGACACACCGTTCCCCACTTTCCACCGAGTTCTTAAGGCATTGCGTGTTAAGTGGCGGAACTCAACGCCACGTAATGCCTCGAGTGGCGATGGAACCCACAACCAGTCGATTTTACAGTACCACTCTGTGCCCCTGCGCCACAACTGGTCTCGATATATAATAAATAACAAAAATATCTTTATGCAAAGTGATCCACCAACAACAACAAGGTTATCTGTAATAGATCACTTATAGTAGATAAGGCCGTCTTTGCACTACACTAAAATTACAAATTTGACCAATTGTATGTGCAATAAAGTGGTTTTATTTTTAAATATTTTTAAAGTGTTATTTTATGCTTAGGAAAGAAAAATATTTATTTAGAAAACGTATAAAAAATTGAACGTAGCGGGAGTCGACTCGCGCCTCCTGGAAACCGACCAGGCGCTCTGCTACGTCGAAATTTTTATACGATGAGAACGTATGGCTTAGCGACCAGAGCGCCTGGTCGGTTTCCAGGAGGCGCGGATTTAAGTCCCGCTACGTTCAAATTTTTATACGTTTTCTAAAAAAGTAGTTTTGATTTGATTCGAAGTAAATATCATTACAGATTGTTCATTTATGTGATGATCATCAGAAAAATTATAAATCACATGATAATATTATGAATGAAGAAAACAGTGTTAAATATATAGAATCTAATGGAGATGAAATAACTTATCATAATAGTGATGAAAATAAAATAGAGAAATCAGGATTATTACATAATAATTTTCTTTTAGATGAGATACTTACATGTTATAGAAATGTAAATGTTTTATACTTAGCTGGTTATGATGATGAAATATTTGAATTGAGAAACGATCTCCTAAAGAAGGGCAATGGCAATGAATTACTTATTTATTTATTTTTGTACAGCGATCATAAGTTCTTCAGTATAGGAAAAATTCACACTAACATAATATTTTTTGATGAAAGTGTATTAAAATACAGCCATTATTATTATTTAAATTCAGAAACGGTAAAAAATATTTGTTGTTACAATAAACTACGATTTGAAAACTTAATTGAAAGTGTGCCTGATGAAGCAATACATGAGAAGAAATCTAAATATTTTACAGTTTACCCACAAAAAAAACGTGATTGGTATGAATTTGTAATTCCAAAGGGAAAAGACATGTTTATAAAAGAGATTATAGTAGATTTAAATAAAAATAAAGATAATAAATTAAATAAGCCAGCTGGCCTTACATCATCCATATTAGATCAACCTAATGATAACGAAATTTACTACGTTAATGAAGATTTTTTAAATACTTGCATCCAGAGTAAATATTTAAAACAAAGAAATGAAAAAAAATCCATGAATAAAAACCTAATACTTAAATCTTATATGAAAATATCGCCGCCAATTAAATTGGAATCAAAACTTGAAGATATTTTAGATAAACAAAGTAAATTAATATTATATAATACAAAAAAAGTACTAGTTCCTTGTAACGACGATAAATTAGAGCAAAATAATGAAAAATTACCCACCTTTATACCTGTGACTTTAACAGTAACAAATAACAAGCCTAAAGAAACTGAAAAAACAAGATTAGCAAACATTTTCAAAGATAAGAGCTTCAAAACCTTTCAACATCATAAAGACACAACTTATTATAAGCTTCCAAAGATATTAGATTCTTACACTAAAACAATGATTGATCAAGTTTATTCATATAAAAATCCATTCAGTAATGTTGATCTAAATGGATTCAATATTGCTCCTCCTATAATTTTTCAAGGGAGCAAAATTGATAAAATTAGTAATAATAAAAACAATCGCGTACTACCAAATGATAGTCAATATTATTCATATGAAAAAGCGCCTAACAACGTCCTATATGAATATGATATCAGCAAACCAAATTATAAAGCATTCCCGCACGTTCACACTTTGAATCAATACATTCCTAATAAAAAGTTAACAACTGAAGTAGTATCAAAAAATACAGATTTTAACTTTCATACACAAATAAAAAACAATCCTTTTAACAGATTTAAGCCTCTATCACCTTTTTCTGATGGATCATATAAAATATTAGATTCTTATATTCCATACAACAAAAATTATCATTTAAATCCTTATTATGTGACGTATGAACAAAATTTAAAGCGACTGAAGAATAAAAAATACAGTACAAAAAATCCATTTGTTGATTTTAGCATACCTATAATTACTTCATCATCGAATATAAAAATTAATAATAAACATAAGAAAATTGCATATTTACCTGAGGCTTATTCTTTATATCGTCTAAATAGTGCAACCCAGAAGCAAAAAGATGAACCTAATAAAATTTTAATCCACACTCCTTCCATATTAAATATACCATGTCAAAAACTGACTAACGATAAATCTAGAATCCTTAATGCAGATGGTTCAACTATCTTAAACACACCAAGAAAGTTGGGCGCATCATTAATAAATACAAATGCAAAACTCTCAGCAAGTCCTCAAGCACAACATGGTTATATTTCTTATTCATCAAAATATAATACGAATAATGAAAATAAACCGGAAGAAATAAAAAGGTATCTATATTATAATAAATATAATGAGCTCTTATCTGCTTCGTATTTGCCTAAATTCTATACCACCAATAGAGACTTCTCTCCTGATTTATATCAACCCATTTCTACGAGCATATATCAACCGTTGAAGAACATTCTAGAAAGTTCTAATGCCCTTATGAATAGTAATCTAAACAGAATTCAAAAAGTTAAATCAGATTTTCTATTCTTCAAAGAAAAACCAATTATATCTGGAATTTTATCAGAAAGAAAACCTCAAAATATTGTTTTGCTATCTTCTGAACAAGAAGGTGCACAAGCTACTGATGACAACATAGAAAAAAAATATTTTATGAATACACAATCACCTTTAAACGTAGTCATATGTAAACATAAAAATGCCATTCCAAATTCAAATATAAATATAAATTTAACTGATTACCTTAACTTCATAAAAAACAAATATATACCGAAATTATCGACGCTTAAGCAGGAATCATATGAAAATACCTCATGGTTCAAAAAATATCAACACAATATTCGGGAACTATTACCATATACAAAATTTTCATATTTGCCAAAAAATAATTTGTCAACAGAAATACCTTTTCAAAATAGTTACACACCCTCAGATCCTATTTACTCTAGTAAAATTCTAAAATTCCCCCACATTTCAATGTCTGTTACACCAGCTCCTGTTTCCTCAGAAACAATTCACATGTCTAAGAAACCAGTTCATATTATGGAATTCCCCTCAAGTATCGATCTTTCAATTCCTTCCTTCCTTCCTTCAAAAAATATCAAACGCACACAATTTGTAAGTATACCAAAATTTAATTTTACCAGGAACCAATATCTTTCAAAATATCACTTATCGTCTAAGCCACAAACTAAAACGGTAACAGCATTTTCTATAAAATCCCCAGCTATTCCTTTATCAAACACATTCACGTTAAATCAAGAACCTGCTACTTCAAATCTATTTAATAATAAAAACTTATCTTCCCTTACAAACCTATCACAACAATGGTTTTTGCCTCAAAGTAATTTACCTTCAGCAATAACTTCACAAATTGTGGCAATGCCTGAAAGAAACAAAATATTTTATCGACCAGAGCAAAATTTCCAAGAATATTCTCTAAAATCATACTTATTATCTAAACCACAAGTTGTTACAGCAAAAGCCTATTCTCCAATTATTTCTATACCTAAAGTGTCGTTTCCACCTCTATCTTTATACGAGGTAATACCTAATAAGCTAACAATAGAAGAAATTTCGCCAATACCTTCATATAAAAAAATATTTAAAGTTAATAAACCGGATGTATCATCAAATACTATGTTTTCATTACCTCAAGATCGATTAAAATCAAGTATACTTAGTTTCTATCAAGAATCTCCTACTTCTAAAGATACAGTTTATGTTAAAAACTTTAAACTACATACAAATCCTTATGTAATCAAAATAGAACCTTTTAAATATCGTAATCGGCCTCAAAATAATATAACTTTGCCAATAACTTCACCATATATGGTAGTTCCTGAACGGAATCTAGCATTACAACTTGCCAAGCAAAATCTTGATCAATATCCTCTGAAACCATATTTGTCAGCTATGCCACAATCTGTACCAGCATCAGCAATTCCAATTATATTATTACCTACTTCTACACCTCAAATAAAATCATCGTCACGTTCACCAGTGCCAGGTATACATTATATACCTCAAAATGATTTAACTTCACCAATAACTTCACAACATGTAGCAATGGCTGAAATAAACAAATATTTACATCTACCAAAAAAAAATGTTAATCAGTATCCTCCCCGATCATATTCTACACCAGAAGCTCTTACAAAAAAAGGTTTTTCTTTTAAATCGCCAATTATTTCTTTACCTAGAATGTCATCACTGCCAGCTTTACCATTATATAAAGCGATACCTAACAAGCCAACAAATCAAGAAATTTTGCCAATCTCTTCACATATCAAACGAAAGCTAAATGATACCGATATATCAACAAATACTATATTTAAATCTAATTTCAATCAAGGAACTCCGACTGCTACAGGTACACTTAGTAATAGAAACTTAAACGTACCGACAAATCCTTGTACAGCAAAATCTTCACAATATCGTAATTGGCCTCAAAATATAATACCAATAGTTTCACCATATGTCGTATTACCTGATAGTAGTCAAAAATTACATCTTTCCAACCAAAATCTTAACCTTTATCCTCTAAAAACTTATTTACCATCTAAACTGCAATCTGAGCCAGCATTACCATTTCCAATTTCATCACAAGACACTTCTATACTTGCATTATCAAAGTCACCAGTTTCAGCTATTCGTAATTGGCCTCAAAATATTTTAACTTCATCAATAGCTTCACCACACTTGGCAACGCCTGAAAGAAACAATAATTTATATATATCCAAACAAAATGTCACTCAATATACTCCAAAATTATACTCATCATCTAAACCACAACCAGTTTTTAACAAATCTCCAATAACTATTTTTCCTGAGGTAATGTCATCATCATCACCTCTACCATTGTACGAAACAGCACCTAATAATTCAATAATTCAAGAAATTTTACCCATTATTAAGCCCTCTATGTCATCAAACGTAATATTTACATTACCTCAACAACCATTAAAATCAAGTACGACTAATTTCAATCAAGAATCTCCTACTACACTCAGTAATAAAAACGTCAAAGTACAGACAAATCCTTGTGTACCAAATCATGTACCTCCACAATATCGTGATTGGCCTCAAAATAATATACCTTCATCAATAGCTTCCCAATATGTTGTTACACCTGAAAGAAATCAAAATTTACAACTTCCCAAAAAAAGTCCTCTGCAACCATACTTATCACCTAAGCTACAATCTCTTCGAGCATCGTCATTACCATTTACACAATTAACTCATATACCTGCAGTAAAATCATCTTCCCTATCTAATAAACCAGCAGTAAAAAAAATATTACTAAACCATTCACATAAACAACTCACATTACCAAAACAACATTTCAAACCAAATTTACTCACTAAGAATCAAGAACCCGTATTATCTAAGAATATATTTAATTCTTTACAGTTAGAACCATATATTTTGAAACCAACTATAGCAGAATCCTTCCAATTAAAAAAAAATCCAACACAATTTTTTTTACCAAAATATTATAATTCTTATAAGCCTACAAAGATACATGATTCTAGTCCTGAAACAATTGTACAAAATGCGTTGCTACCAATTCCTTCTTCAATAATTTCTATATTACCAATGCTATCATTACCAACGTCGTATAAATTACCTTATCCAAAATATAAAACAAACAAGTCTAAAGAAATTCACTTGCTACCCAAACAATTTTCTATACCTTATGATGGATTTAAAGTCTTTCCGACAAATGAATACAAATCAATTCCAAAGTCAAAATTGAATACTGTGCCATCAACATCACCATTAACTCCAACAATTACAAAGATTTGGTCACCAAAAAGCAAAGCATATGCACCTTTCTTTAATAGTATATCGCCATCAAAACAATTCACTTTAAGACCACTGATTCCTATTGAATTTTCTAAGCCTATTGATAAAAACGTAAACTCTTCAACGATGAAATTATCTGTGTTACTTACACAACCAACATTTAAATATAGCTTAAATTTAAATTCGCATCGAATACCTTTACCATCATTATTACGGTCATTATCGTCATTTAACCAATATCCCTACCAGCTTACTTCAACTGACTTTAATCCTCTTAATATCTCTACAAAAAATAATTCAATTTCACCTATTGCTATATCTCTAAATAATAAATTATATTTAAAACCAGGTTCCATCACGTTTAAATTTTTCTTACCTCACCTATTACCTAAAAAACATTCACAAAATAAAATAACATCTAAATTAAGCAGTTCTTCAAATTCATTATTGGGGAAATCTTTGCAATATCAAATACCTACCATACAAGATACAGTTTTTAAAGTTAAAGTAGATAACCTACTGCTATCTAGCATAGATAATAAAAATAATAAAAAACATTTTCCTAATTATCAAACTCTTCCTATTTCGAAAATGAAATCGTTTATTCCTAATTTCAAAGTACCAAATCAAGTACTATGGCGACAAAGTATGGCTAACCGTATAAAAACACGTCCAATTCCTGATATAGCTTCATATTCAAAGTTTTTGTCACCACTAAATACTATAAACCTTCCTGTTAAGCCTAATTCTTATAAGCACACTGTCCATCCGCAAGAAATTCATACAACAGAAAATTACATTAAGCAACCTTCCAAATATTTAATAAAGCTGCAACCCTTATATACTCAAATTTGTAATTTAGCTCCATATTCTTATAATTCATCGCCTTTAAGAACAAGAAAAAAATATTCATCTCATAAACCTTACATATTTCCCTACATTTCTTTCCCATCAAAGATGAACTTAAAATCACCGAATTCATTTATGCTAAGCGATATCACAAGCAAAAGTATTCAGCTGCCACTGATAACAAGTTCTGAACCTAGCAAGCCAGATTTACCAAGTACTTTATCTTCCACTTTAGCTCATCCTTTAGAAACATCTATACTACCTTTTACTCCACTAGGTCAACCTTTATCCGAAATGAATCTATTAAATCTACTAACAGAACGGAAATTATTGAAAAAACCTTCAACATTACCTTTTAAATATGATTTAATCTCTCATCATCGTCATTATGAACCTCTTCAAACCTTAGATACAGAATCATCTGTTCTTCATCCTAATTTACCAAATTATTACATGATACATAATAAGTACAAAAATATACTTAAATCTTTTTATAAATATCAAAATTACCTCACATATTTAAAGGAAAATCAGGTTATTCCTAAGAAGGAATTTAAAAATGCACTCCTGTCACTGAGTCCAATATTTAATTCACATTCAAACTCAAACTTAGACGAATCATCTACTCCTTACACAAATTTATCGAATCATTATACTTGGTCCCAAACTACGCCTAAATATACTTACAAATATCATAATAACCTCCCGGTAATCTTACAAGATCAAGTAAATTTTAACAAGGGCGTCAAAGATAAGGCCACAAATAAACATTTGCCGCTCCAACCGAATTCAAGTTTTATACCTTTTAAATTGTACCTATCATATATAAAACCTTTTATAAAAACTCGATCTAATTATCAAACAGACCTTCAAGGAACATCTGCATCTATTATTATTCCATCGTATCAATCAATATATGTTAAAAATGGTCCTAGTAACCGATTTAAGACTACCAATATCTTATCAATACCATCAAAATGGATTGAATCGATAACGCCTCAAGCACCAGATTTAGGCCCTTTTAAATCTGATCTAACTTATTTATCGCCGCCTTTGTTGAAATCATCTAGTATATTAACCTCATCTCTTCATCATCCTGTATATAAAACATTAGAAACATTAATTCCACCTCCCAATTTAATTAAAAAATCGACGTGGCCATTAAATAAACCTAAATTTACACCCAAGAGTGTTGATAAATACCAAAATTACCAGCAGACATTCAATTTACAAGATCGGGCTATCCTAAGCAGAAGTATTAACACACAATCCTTCCTGACTCCAATTGCAAAAGTAGCTTCAAAATCAAAATCTTTTAACAGATTTAAATTATATCCTTCTTTTAAGCCGTTAAATATTCAAGCTTTTAAAGTACCCTTTTCAACCAGCAATATTGATACTACACATAAAAATATTATCTTACAACCAGACTTATCATATCTTAAACCTTCAGAAAGAAGTTCAATTCAAGATTACTATCAAACATTATCACCATATCAATTGGAATGGCCCAAAACTATTTCTACTGATAATTTCAAAGATATGAGAGAGCCATTATATCATATTCAGACATCAAAATTACCGACAAATTGGCAATTAAAAAAATCACTTACTCTAGGCATGAACATAAATAAACCTAACCTGGCTTATTCTTCACCCACAATATTATCATCTGCTAAGGAATCATATCATAAAAATGCCGACTTCTTAATAGATAAAACTTCTGCTTTTGAAAAAAGTTCACCATATTCATTCCATTCAAATTTTAATGTCAAATCAGGTACATACTCAATTCATAAAGGTGGTACTAATAAAATAAAATATTTTTCAAGTAATACAGAAATTCCAAACAAAATAGTAAATTATGTAGATACTGGGAAATATAATCAAATAAATTATCTACAAAATAAACCTAAAATTAAGAATCAACTGTACTCTAACATATTATATAAGAATGATAACTATCAAAAATATTATCCAATGATATTTTCTGTTAAACATCGAACACAAATTCTAAGCCCACTTGGAAATCTAAATACTTATCCACATGAACTTATAACGGATCGAGAAAGAAATCTTAAAATTCCAATAATCAAAATTTTAGAAAAAAGTTGTAGACCAGATTTGGCTCTCAGGGAAATCGTTACTAATAACGAAATAAATGAAAACATTCCATATAAAAGAGCACAGGGTACGAAACATATCGGAAAAGAAACTCTATTGCCAAATATAAGTATTTTGAAATACGACCCGCGTGAAATAAACAACAGTGTTGAAATAGAAACTGATAATCCAGATATATTTATAAAAGCATGGACTTCTAGAATAGAAATTATAAAACCTAAAATTGTATATGATACATTTCATGTACAAGCGTTTAATTTCGAACCTTTAGTTAAGGAAGTAAGTAAATATGATCCGAATGTTGTAAACGATGTAGTTAAATCATACGTTGAAAAATACTACGGTGAGCCTATAGTGTTGAAAGGAATGTACAACTTTTATAAGCCATACATAATTTCTAATGTGAATAATGAATATTTACAACATGGTAAAATATATTTAGTTTGGCCTACCTTATGTGATTGTGGCTGCAAATGTTTTGGATGTCGGTGTTCCAAGAAACTTTCATAAGTTAAAAAAATTACAGATTCAAAATAATAAGAATGGATAACTTATTTGGATAAAATACTTGATGTTTTACCTTACATTTTATTATAGTAAATTAAAAATCCAAATTCGTTCATATATTGAAGAATAACTGATAAACACAACACAATTTTCTCTTATAAGATTTATCACGAAGAAAATACTTTTATTACAGTGGAAAAATATATTTACCAATATATTAATAACATATGAATTAAGCGCAATGTTGAGTTCCGCTGCTTAACATGAATTGTCTGGAAAATTTGGCGGCAACAAAAGAAGGAAGTGTTCTTTTTTCTTCTTTATATTAGTATTAATTTACTAGTAACAGGTTACCAAAGCGTTCTTAATCAAGAACTATATACACTACATATTACCTTGTAATAAAATAAAATAAACACACGATGTAATAAAATAAAATAAAATAAATTTGATACACTCATAATAATTGTATTATCTACAAACTTGGCATTTATACGTAGTTTGGGTAACAATACAATAATAAGGTGTCACTGAGCTAGTCTGGTGATAGAGTTAAAAGATTGAAAGTAGCAGCTCTTCAGATTACTAGTAAACGACTCGAGTTTAGGTTCATATAAATTAACTTAGAGCATAAATATTCCATAGCATTTGTAGATCTTGTTGCAAATTCGAATATGTTTTGTGTAACATTATTTAAAATTTCCAAGTTTTGGAGTATATTGTAATCTCTTTGTAAGATAATCCTAAGTGAAAATAAAATATATTGTATTGTATTTGTGAAATTTTCTCTATTTGCACCTTCTCCCTCCCCATCATTTGGTGTAAACAGGAAAAAATATATGAGAAAATATTTAAAGCTTCCCCTCACTCAAAATTGAGACATTGCAAGTGGCGGAACTCAACGCCGCATCTTATCAGATTCGTGGCGACTTAACCAGAACTAAATGAAATGAAATTAATTAAATAAAAAAAGAACAGAATCAAATATATTCAAAACGCGGCTTTGAGATCCGCCACTCAACACGCAATGCCTCCAGAATTCGGCGAAATGCGAGGAACCGAAGTGTTTGAATGGGAACGAAGCCTAACACTAGGTACCCAGGTTCCTTCTATGTACCCTATTAAAAATGGCTATAATATTTACTTTATATAAATATAATAAACTTATATATAAATATAACGTAAATATAATACGTTTAAGCGGGCGAAGCCACGCCACATGAGTCGCTAGTTATCTATAATAACAGTAGGTAACCTCAATAAAGCGAAATCATATTCAATTCATATCGAAACTTGCACGCGAACTGCATAATGTCAGTTATTACATGTTTGAATTTTTAAACTATCCGATTGTTGGTCTGTTTTTAAACCAATAACTAGTGAACTTTGATTGTATTTGTATTTGAATATAAAAATTTTACACAGCAAAATATAGATTAAACGTTTTCAATAGAATTAAAAGAAAGTTTCCGATTGTAGTTATCATTTAAATAAATAAATCAAATAAATCAGCTTCACGCTGTATCGCGCACACAGCAGGGTAGGCAGAGGGAGCCTAGTGT
>DWAO01005966.1:0-11314 GCA_018230605.1 Heliconius congener
AGCCGGTACACAACACGCTCTGCTTCCAGAATTCGGTGAAAAGTGGAGAACGGAAGTGTCTTAATAAGAACGGAGTGTCTTAACACTAAGATCCTATACTACCCAGATCCCTTTATTTACCCTGCTAAGTGTGGGACACAGCGTGAAGCTAAAAAAAACTATTTTTTCATTTTCTTGATCTGACAAGACAAAGAGCGACGTTGAGTTCCGCCATTCAACACACATTGTTTGTTGGGCTGAAAGTGCATCAATATATTTGCGGTGCCCTTGCCTATTCTCCAATTGTATAGAAGGAAGAGTAAAGCTGCTTTTTAAATATTTTTTCTTCCATCAGAATAATAATTTAAACCCTGTCATTATAGGTAGATATTTAACTCAATAAAACAATTTTGCTAGATATTTTCTAGTGATTTTGTAATTCTATCAAAAAAATCAAGACAACATCATAAAGTATAATTATTTTCCGATTTTCCATAAATATATTAATAAAAATCAACTTCACGCTGTATTCCTCACACAGCAGAGTTAGTAGAGGGAACCAAGGCGTTGCGTGTTCAGTGGTGGTCTTGGTGCCGGAGCGAAGCGAAGCGAGTGAAAATTGAATATATTAATAAATTATAATTCATTACCTCGAATGGGGTTCGAATCTACAACCGTCGCGTTAGAATCACACTCTTGTGCCCCTGCACCATCCATCACGATTTGTTCCATAAATATGAAAGTCCTACACGCAAAATCATTTGTGATTTCATAAATTACATAACTTTCAAATGTCCTGGAGGCGTACGGAAATAGAACTGACACGTCACGCTGTAGTGAATAGTGTAGATACATATCAGTTAAACTCATGGCGGCTGTGACAAATTGTTCCCTGAACGACCAATATTAACAAATAATTCAGTAATAAATCCCGTTATTCTTACTTGTATATCTAAATTCAACACCGAGTTTTATGCTGTTACCAGAGCGAGAAGTTAAAATATTTAATTTCTTTATTGAGAATTGAACCCAAAAACCGAAACGCGTTTCTAGTCAGATCCTATAATATTACACTACGACGGCCTTATTTGTCATTTAAATTCTTTAAAATATACACTTGAATATGCCGCTTGAATGTACTTATGAAATATTAATAGAATTTGTATTAATATTAAGGGTTTAGCTGAGGAATTTTACTTTGACGAGGAATATTAGGGCAAGAATTTTTATATAAACATTATATGCAAATTGAAAATTGAAATTCTTACGAACTTGTGAAACTATCGTAAGTTCAATTATTGGTTAATGTAATATTAGAAAAGTAAGAGTAGTTTGTGGTTTTTGTAAAATGTAAAATATATATTATATAGATATTTAAAGGTATTGTATACGATTGACTTGGAGACATTGATACAGGGCAGTGGAACTTAGCGCCGCGCTTTTTATCAAGACGGATTATTGATTTCTTTTATTTGTTTCTCTCTGTTTCCCACATATAGCAGGATAGACAGAGGAAATCTAGGAACCTAGTGTTAAGACAGTCTGTTCCCATTAAGACATTTCCGGTCACCACTGTCCGCCGAATTGTGCAAGCAGTTGAGTGGCAGAACCTGTCGTCTTTTGCCTCGTTACCAGAACAAAGAAATATAAATATTAAATATTTAATTTCCTCGAGTGGGAATTGAACTCACAACTTGTTGCGTTAACAGTTTGTGACTGTGCGTCGACTGAGCTCTACATTTATTTCATGTATGCAGAAAGGTGAGTTAATCATTATTTTACAGAAGTTCTCTACTAACAGTAAAAAGAAAGTGAAGTGAAAAATGATATTAGAAACCTCCGAGTGGGATTAAAAGTTACAACTGTCACATTCAGTCAGAAAAATTCCGACCGCACCACAAAGGTATCGAAATTGTGTTTATAGCCTATAAAAGTATATACTATAAACTAGAATAGAAAAGTGTAGTATAAAATAATATATAATATAATAGAATAGTAAAAGTGAAGCCGTCGTGGAGCAGGTGTGTAATTGACGGTTGTGGGTTCGATTTCCATTCGGAAGAATGAAATATTTAATATGTTCAATTACTTGCCCTGGTAACGTGGGTTTGATTCCCACTCGAGGAAACAGTCCAACGTACATGTGGTATTATTTATAAATATTATCATTTTACCTTTCTGGTACTAAGGCAAATCGCGCACCCAATACGCAATGCTTCACAAATGCGACGGAAAGTAGGAAACGGAGTGTCTTAACACTACACACCTACTTCCCTCTATCTACCCTGCTATATGCGGAAATCTAAAAAAAAATAAAAAAAAAAATATAGAATAGAATTCCTTGGCCTCGAACATAATAACTTTAATGCCTAGTATGGAAGTAGACCTTATTTTTACTGCGGCTAAATAAACTATCAACCCCAACCGTCGAGCACTAGCTTTTGTAGGATATGAATGGACTGTTTTATTCAGAGTAGGAGTATTCGGGTGCAGTTAGAGCAGCTATTATATATTTCATGGGATTCCGGATTCGGTAGTGCCAAGTTAGGTGGTTTGTTTTACTATTCCTTGACGTTATTACTGCTATAATTTTAGTTATTTCTTTTTAAATGCTTTTCTTTTTTCTTTTTTTTCGTTTCTCGTTTGTTTTCTGTACAGGAAAGAGTAAATAGAGGGATCCTAATGTCAATATTAATCAACACTCCGTTATTCACTCTCCGTCCGAATTACTGGTTTTGTTTTGGTGGAACTGAACGTCACACTTGGTTTTGTATGTGTTCATGTTTCATTTGACTGTGATCGCAATTGTTGTGGGTTTGATCACCAAATTGAGGGAACGATAATATTTATTTTAATTTCCTTCTTCTGGTAGATAAAACGCGGCGTTGAGTTGCGTTACTCAACGCGCAATGTTTTGAAAAATTGTGAACTGCTTTTTAAAAAGTAGTTGCATTTTTCACAACGTAGATAACACACTGTATTTGTGTTAGTACAGAGTTGAATATAAATAAAGTTAAGAACTTTAAACTAACATTACTGGGGCTTTATACAATTAGCTGTAGTTTAGTTACTCAGATGAAGCTGATTTTTTCTCCGTTTTCGGAACATTGTGTCTTGAGTATTGCGGAACCCCAATACCGCATTTATCTTTCTTGAAGAATGAAATGTAATAATTTATCCTCCAAGTGGGATTGAACTCACGGTCAAAATAAATGTTGCTTAATACATTATTTTCACGTAATATACGTGTTTTTTTTTGTCCCCCAAATCTAGCAGCTACATTTTTCACTGAATTTTGGAGGCATTGTGTGTTGAGTAGGGCAACTGAACGCCGCGCTTCGCCTCTACAGTAGAGCGACAAAATGAAAATATTAAACATTTTATGAGGCCACTCGTGACGCAGGGGCACAGAGTGTGACTGTAAACGCGACTGGTGGGTACTGGTGGGTGCGATCCCCACACGAGGAAATGAAATATTTATTTAAATTTATATTTTAATTTCTTACCTCTGGTGTCGAGTCAAAGTGCGGCATTGAGTTCTGTCATTCAGCACGCAATGCCTCCAGAATTCCTTCTGTCTACCCTGATGTGTGTGGGATAAAATATTGAAATACTTTATTTCCTTGAATGGTAATCGAAGATACTCCACCACCTGATTTCTATAAATCCTAACCTTCAAAGAATAAAAAGAAATTACATATAAAATTCAACAACTGTGTGTTGCTCCCTTGCGGAATATTTGCAAAAATATAGGAATTTTCTATTCGATTTCAACAATACCCATTCCTAGTTTCTGAGAATAGATTCACGGTATATGACTCCTCATGCTCATACATATTTCAACTTATTTCGTTTTGGTTTCAATATAAATAAATGACTACATTTGTAAAGCAAATTAATGCCTACAATGTTTTTTTAAGCTTCACGCTGTATTCTATACATAGCAGGGTGGGTAGAGGGAACCTAAGCGGAACATTCCGCGTTTTCCTCCGAATTCTGGAGGCATTACGTGTTGAGTGGCGGGACTCAACACCGCGCTTTGCTTGGACACCAAAGCACAAAAATAAAAATGTTTTGTTCTTTATTTTCTCTAGATTAAGTTAAACATAATCATCTGATCAACCACCATAAAATTAGCATACCAATTTTTTTTTTATTTCTGTGCACACAGACTATAATTTCTAAGATATGGTTGATTAAATTAATTTGAGAATTACAAATAATAAAAATAAATATAGCGCCATTCAAAATTCTAAAATGTATATCAAAACTCATATTTTTTTTCACTGTTTCATGGATTTCAGAATATGCTGGTATTCTAATGTGGTGATACCTATTCTAATGGTGATGATGAACTTGGCGAAATCTTTTTAGAAGAAAAACTTATTTAAAAAAAATACAGAAAATATATATCAACATTACAAAAAACCTATATATATTTATCACTCCGTGGTTCACTGTAAACATAATTAACATTAGGTCACTATATTTTCAAATTAAAATATTTTTAAATTAGACTTAAAACACTAAATCCACTATCCATACATCTTAAATTGATATTTTTTTTCTTAACGCTGTATCATGCACTTAGCGGGGTAGGCACAGGGAACCCGGGAACCTAGATTTTAAGACAACGACCTGCACATATCAGTGTAGGGAACCTGGGAATCGACATTTTAAGACATTGATCTTAATAAGATGCTTCCGTTTCCCACTTTCAGCCGAATTCTCGAGACGTTGCGTATTGCGAGAGTTGCGAGACGGAAATGAAAATGTTAAATATTTCATTTCCTCGAGGGTGTCTCGAACCCACAACGGCTGGTCTCAGGCCTCAAGAAATAATATATTATTCAAAAGTTTCTCATAGATATGAAATAAATGTTATATTAAGCTAATATAGGCGACCGCGGTGGGGTCACGCATAATCGAAATGTACTGAAAACACTTGATTAGCAAACAATGTACATGCCCTAAGGTTATTATTGGACTAGGAAATTATATAGATGTATAGAAATGTTTTAATTCTTCCGTTCTGGCAAGACAAAACGCGGCGTTGAGTTCCGCAATTTGGTGACTTGAGTTCTATAGACGCTATTGACTTGAGTTCGGGTATCGAGCAAAAATAATTGTTTTGGATTCTATTAAATCATTTCTCTATAACGTTTATCATGTCGGTGGCAATAAATTTTTTCGATATATGAAACTATGTACAGACAGCGATCAATTACAATTTATTACAGGTATAGATAACGATTTCTTTAAAAATAGCTACTATATAAAATACATTAATGATCTATAAATAACCTTTTATACTTTTTATCTTTTCTAATTTTTTTAGCGTCGTGCTGTATCCTGCAGCCAGTGCTGCTGAATGCAATTGCTGAATTCTAGAGGCGTTGCGTGTTGAAGAAATCAAAATATTGAATATTTCAATACCACATGCGAGAATTGAACCCACAGCCGGTCACGCTTACAATTACACGCTTGTGAACCTGTGCCACACATTTGTGGCCGTAATCGTTTGTGTTTATTAAAAAAATTGATTTAGCTATTTTCAGCCACGCATTTTATAGATTGTCAATATATACTATTTAATACAACACTACTGTAGTAAAGTTACGTTTTCCTATATATACATGGTGTTGAAAATAAATATAATAACTTTACAAATAAGAAAAGATAGCATAATCTAAATTAATTTAAATTTAATGAAATCGTGGCGTAGTAGGTTCGATTCCTACTCGGAGAAAGTTTATATATTGAATATTTTTCTTCTCTTGTTCTGTTAGACAAAAGCGTAATGTTGAGTGGTGCCACTCAATCCTCAATAGATCTAAAATTGGATTGAAAAATGTGAAACGAAACATATTAAACTCTTTGTAATCATATTAAACTCATAGGTTTTATATATTTTATATATATATATATATATATAGGCACACACAACAAGTTTTCTTTGCCTACCCTGTTATGCAGGAAAAAGTACCAAGCTGCCTTTTAGGATTCCGTACCTTAAAAGTCAAAAATGGAACCTTTATATGAACATGTTCTCGTCCATCTGGCCGTCTGTCGAGACCATTTATTTAGATAAACGCAATATTAATTAAAATTAATATCAAATCTTCAGATCTACGGTCCCTTGAAGCGCAAAAAAATCAAGCTTTTAAGTCAACGTCATCGGAAGATGTTGTATGAAATTCTCCGCGTAATCAAAACCTATATGGTATTTCCGTGGACATACAGTTATGAAAATTGGTATAAAATGAAAACTTACAATAGAAATAAGTAAACAAAAGCGAAAAGTGAAAATTTATAGATATTTCATATAAAAAAAATATTACAAACATATATTTGTAGTTCTAAGTTGTTAACTTTTGTAAGTGTACGAGTACAGCTTACAAAACAAGTAAATTGACTTACAATCCTGTCCTGTTAACTTAACTTAACTTAGCTTCACGCTTTATCGGGGGGGTATAGCGGGGTAGTCAGAGAGAACGGAGCTCCAAACGCTACGGTCTCTACATACCTCTTTCGCCTCGTCCACTGTCATCAACCTCTTCATACATGCCCTCCGGGGGATCTTCATGCTTTTTACGTGACCTTCCTGGTACCTGGACCTTCCTCCATCTTTGATACTGTGTTTTTGAAGGTCAACCGAGCTCTCCCCCTACCTTTCTGACCTGTTATTTTAGTAATAAATCAGTTAACTTTTATAAAACTATCAAAACTTACTATATTTAACTTCCCGAATCCTGTCCCGGAAACTCCATATTAGCTGTTTAGATTCGGAACTAACAAACGTGATTACGTATCCACAAGCGGGCTTAGAAAGTTTCCAACTTCAATGTAAACACTGAAGTCAAACGTCGAAGTGTCAGTTTCAAGAAAACTTCGCAGATTACGCACAGCCGGTCAGTCGTTTGTAATTGCTGGGACGAAATCGATACGACTTTTTAGTATATTCATACAAAATATAAACAGTTTTTTCTTAATATTTACTATTTTACTATTAGCAATTCAATTTTATTTATTTCGGAGTAGCCAGATATTATCTAGCGATAGGGCCCACTAATTTCCGCTTTCTATTATAAATTTAAAATGATTGTACGTTCTCATATATTTAGAAAATGAGAAAACAAGAAAAAAATGGAAAATGGTTGAAAAGAAAAAAAGTGGTGCTTTTGGGACACCACAGATACTGACTGTATACAAACCGGTGGTGGATTCAATTACCACTAGGCAGAATAAATTATTTTTACTTCCTTTGGTAACAAGATAAGGCGCAGCATTGACTTTCGCCACTTCATCATTTCAATAATGGTAGGGCGTAGGGCACTATGATCCCGTATCTGATAATGCGATTAAAAAAAATGGCGCTGAAACTATCTTCTAAAGCTTTCTAGAACATTCACTATATTTTTAGGAATATTTTTGATCTACTAAATCATATAATTATCCTATTTTCTTATTATTCGTATTTATATTACAAAGTAAATTTTAGTTTTGATCATCCAAATTCTTTTAAGTATAAACAAGGAAAATGGGAACGCTTCGTGTCGCGAGCTTCTAAATAAGTTCACGTGTGTTCGTGATTGAAAAACGACGGGGGCGGTAAACAATGTGTTGGAAAATTAATAGAGTACCTAGTGTTTTGGGTACAGGTTTAGTGGTATAAGTTAAATGTTTGTAGTTGCAGTTCACGCTTCTTTCTTCACGCTTTATCTCTAGCAGAGAGAACCAGGTTTATATATTCAGAATATAATCATAACTGCATTACAGGAAGTTTCATTGTTTTTTTTTAAGATTTTCAAAAAAAGCTTTTGATTTTTGAATCATAAAAGCATAAAAGTAATTTTTTGTAATTGATAATTAAGATTTTTTAAATCGTGATGCGAGTAGACATTTTTTATGTTACAAGTTTCATTGCAACATAAATAGTATTTAGGTTATTATTATCTAGGTTTTAAAAACCGTCATATGTTTAAAAACGTTTAACCTGTTGTATATTGTGTTCCTTATAAATATGTAATAGATATATACAGACAGACAAAAAAATTACTACAAAAAATTACCAAAGTCGCGGGCAAACAGTTTTATAACAGAAAATACTCAATTAAACATATTCAATCGACACAAAGTGAAGCACCCTGTACATAATTTTTAAATAGTACGCGCTTAAAACAAGGCGTTTTACATACTAGTGGTCAGACGTGTAGCCGGTGTCCAGGTCGCAGGTAGCAGATTCAAAAACGGAATTTGACGTTATATAACATCGATTATAAATCAATGTGAGTAGTTTTTTTGGTGTGTTTTCTTAATAATGTATATAGTTTAATTTTTATAATGTCACAGATAACGAATATTATCAAATCTTAGACTTCGTACAATATAGAATCAATTATACGCCTTGGATTTAACATACGCTACACATATTAGTAATATTTTTAATAATCTTAATAATTTACCTTACCTTAACAATTTTTTTATCTTTACCAACAAAATAAAATATTTTTTTACTTAACATTTAACTTGGCTCTCATTTCACATTTATATTTTTAATTGATTTTATATACCTAAATACTACTTTAATATATAGACTACTAATACGTAATTTCACAGAGATTATGATATTTTAAAATTTGGAGAAAAACTCAAGTGAGTTAATATGTATATATTATATTCTTCGCTTTCTATCTTAATAATAATGAAAATTAATTTTAAATGGACACATAAAATAGGCATTTAAATTTAAATTATCTGAATCGGTAGGTAAACTGGGGAGTGTAAAGAAACTAAGAAAGAATTTCTCTAAATTCCTATGGAAATGAAGAAGCGAGACTTTGTAAAATGAATATTGACCATGCGAGTGAAGTCGCAGAAAAAACTTAGTTTAATGTTATAAAATAGCAGATTTTTTTTTCTAGAAGCTATTGTCGATTTCTAAGAGTTGTATATAATATAAGTATTTTGTAGGTATACAAAAATATAGACAAATTTCTGGCACCATGACCGACCAAAGATCGAATTTTTTTTAACTTCCAAAAATAAGGATATAAGTATAAATTTCTTAAATTGTGAACACTATACATTCTACGATGACGCTTACTTAACAAAATATATTTTTATCCCACCATTTTATTTAAAGATGGCGAATTGAAACGTACATAAAGTGAAAATATCTGCATTTTTTAAGCTAATTATTAAGAGCTTGCAAGGTATTGCTTATTACTTTTTTTATCGTGACAGCCCTGTTTTTTATGAAATATTCGAAGTGGAAGTCATTTTATTATGTTCTCAGGTACCAAAAAGAAAATAGTTACTTAAAATTTAATGCATAACTTTTGCTTGTAATTATTGATTTTAACTTAATATAGATTTTTTTTATATCTGTAATGAAAATACACTACTTCCTATGTATTTTAGATTATATCATATAGGTTCCTCTATTAATGAGAAAGTGTATAACTTTTAGAATTACAGACGAAGTACTCCAATATAAATTATATGTAATATAAACATAAATAGTCTGTTTACTGTGACTACAATGGAATAATATTTGATCATATACAGAAATTTACATATGTATTGTAATTTGGTGCATACGCTTATGTATAAAGGTCAAAACAACAAACATGTATGGAGCATTGTTATTCACTTTAATATTTATATAATAGATTTTTTGATAAAACTTCGTGGAAAATAATTAATAATGTTTCAAGTAGTACAACCTAAGGACAGTGGACCCTAAAGGTCAGTCGTGGGACTCGAGGAAATGAAATATGTAATATATTCATTTCTTCGCTCTGGTGTCGGGTTATAGCGCGGCGTTGAATTCAAAAATGAAACAAAAATTAGGAGAAAAGTGGGAAAAGGAATGTTGAGTTAAGTTAGGTTTAGGTTCTCTTTGTCTATCGTGCTATATATCTAGCGTGAAGTTCGCCCTATGAAGAAACCATAAGGTAAAGTGATTTATCTAAAAAAATATATAAGCATTTAATGGGTACTCCTTTAGTTTTTCCCCAGTCGCATCTTCACAACGCGGCTGGCTTACTTAGAATATGGAACTTCCCAACCCAATCGACGGCCGCAAGCCGAGTTTCGAATCCCACAGGGGACGCCCTTGCCACCGTCGACACCTTCTTTCAAGCATCTATTGCTTGCACTTCTCTGAGACAGAGTACCCTCTTCCCTTCCTGACCAGGATCGCTGAAAATTCCAATACTGCTAACAGCGTGCCGCTTAACCTTGCGTGAGAAAAAAATGCGATACTAAGTGAAGGCTTAAGACCTGCCTTTACAAATTGCATGTCTCCTCGAGCCTGAGTTCGTATCTGTAACTAAATAAATTTGAAATTAACTTTCTAATATCTATTCTGCCAGATGAGCATTACCTATTTCGTCAGTTGAAATTCAACTCAAATTTGAAATTCAAAATATTCTTTATCCAAATAGATTATTTGTTGTATGCATTTTTGAGCTGCCATATTATATGGAGAAAACACGGACGAGGAGAACGTTAAGAAGAGATGTTGAGGACGTTGTGGCACAGCACAAGCGCGACTGTAAACGCTACAGGTTGTGGGTTCTATTCTCACTCTAGAAAATGAAAAATTTAAAATTTTCATTTTCTAACTACCTAAAGCGCGGCGTTGAGTTCCGTCACTCAAAATGGGGAACGGGAGTATCTTAATAGTAACGAAATGTCTTAACGCTAGGTTGTCAGGTTCTCTCTGCCTACCCTGCTCTGTGACACACAGACTTCACATAGCGTGAAGCTAAAAAAATACCAAATAGAAATCCATTTAAAATACTTTCTAAACAAATATCTCCCGCAATGGGGAATGAACTGTAGGTTTAAAGTCAACCACGTGGCAACTACGTCACGTCAATTCTCTTCATGTATAAATTAATTAATTTAGATTATTAATTTATGGTAACTAGAGTGTTTAACAAAAACAAAAATATAAATATACGTAAAGGTGTTCGACTGTAAACATAACTAGCTGTGAGTTTGATTCCCACTCGAGGAAATGAAAAATGTTATATTTTCTCTGCTTTAGATGTGTCTTAACCCTAGACTCTAGATTCCCTATGTGTGCGAGATACGTACGTGTGAAAAGCTAAAAATATATATTTAGCTAAGTACTTAAAATATTCACATATCCACATAAATTTATAATAAACACTATCCAGTTACTATTACGAATCTACTTAAATAAAATAACAAAAAAATCAGCTTCACGCTGTATCCCGCAAAGCAAAGTAGGCAGAGGGAACCTATTGTTAAGACACTCCGTTCCCTACTTTCTGCCCAATTCTGGAGGCATTGCGTGTTG
>DWAO01005967.1:0-11314 GCA_018230605.1 Heliconius congener
CTCGAGTGGGGATCGAACCCACAACCAGTCGGTTTTACAGTCACACTTCGTGCTAACTTTGTGCTAACTTCGTGCTAAAATTGTAACTCAATTGGTTATAATTTGAAACACTGAATAATGAGATTGACGGAGTGAAATATGAAACTCTACTATTAGTTATTATATTATTCTACACAAAAAAAAAATATTACTATAATATTACAACACCCTAATCAGTATTATTTAATATTTTTTGTCATATAGTTTCACAATTTTCTCTCAACATACGAATTTTATCAAAAATATACAATGGAATCGATTAAAATGTTCTATTAAACCAATATTACATGTAGGTTCACAATTTTTTTTAATATGTTGTTTCACAGTGTATATGCCATGTAGCAAGGTAGGGAGTCTAATGCTTAAATACTCTGCTCCCCACTTCCCGCTAAATTCTGGAGACATTACATATTGAGTGGCGGAGATAAACGCCGCGCTTTGCCTCGACACCGGAGCTAAGAAATGAAAATAATAAATATTTAATTTCTTCAAGTAGGAATCACACCCACAACCTGTCGCTTTTACAGACACACGTGTGTGCCATGCGCCACGACTGGCTTCAAAAAATATATTTGTATATAAAATAAGAATTTAAAGTGTTAACCACCATCAAGTGTACGTTATTAACGATAGTAGCAATTTGGAGCGGTTTCCCGGAATATGCAGGGTATTTGCATTTCATTACACTGCCTCGAGTAGTGGCTTGCTTTGTTTATATTGATGCAGATAGGAACTGTTATTGTAGTATATTAAGATACAAGCGGACGAGCCATAATGTTTAATCGATAAATGTTCAGTGGTTCAAAACTGTTGTAGTATTATATGTTTATGTTTTTAGCTTCACGCTGTATCCCGTATACACCGGGATAGGCAGTGGGTATCTAGCGATAACACACTCCGGTACTGTTCCGATGGATACTGCTGTTTGATTTTCTAAGCATTCTATGTTCAATGATAGAATTTAAAGACGGCATTTCTTACTGGAGCAAGAAAATTATCGTATCTATAGTCGTCACGCTTACGGCCATATAGTGTGCCATTACGCTAGGAGGGTCTCAATATTGCTTTATTGAAAATAAAAAATAAAATATGTCGAGGCGAAGTAATACAGTTTCTGATTCTATATAATATGGTTGTGAGTTTATTACACATGCGGAGAAATAATTGCATTTATCTCATTTTTATTTTCTTGCATATTGCTTATGAGTTATGGCAATACCAAATACGGTCTTGAGTTCCCCCACTCAATACTCAATAACCCGAAGAAAAAGAGTGCTCTAGACACTGCACTGGGTGCATCCTGCCATCTCAGTTATAAGCAAGCAGTCGAAGCTGTTCTTAAGATTATTGGCTTAGTATATATTTCTCTTTTCTTTTCATATTAAATAATAGTTACACCAATTTTCCATAGCTTCTACAGTTACAATACCTTTGCATACATAAAGACCGTGATTTATGAATTGCCTATTGTGCTACACTATCAATTATATTACTTTAGCTAGTACAAGCGAAATGCAAATACATTTATTTATAATAAATTCCATTAACCAGATAGCTACTCGAGCATACCCAGAATTCGTTTCGAAACTATGTAAGTTGAACACTTTCATTCCGGACTTGTAGAATGCTTGGTTGTATCATGAAATACCGCAAATTAATTACTGCAAACTTTGTTCATTGCGAGCTTTCTTGATTTAGGAATTTATATACTTTACAAATGTAATAGTAAAATTATTTTTACTAAGCACGACATATTAATTATAAACGATGAAAAGAACCGTAGCTACCTTGGTGATACTCATAGGAGGCGGTGACCACTCCCATCAGGTAATCTAGACCATTGTTTGCCTTGTCAAAAAACAGATAACGGAGTGTTAAGACATTCCGATTTCCTTTTTTTGCTTTATTCAAAATTATTTTTTTCTTAATTTGCTCTAAAGCACACGAGAATTTATCTATTGAAGTGTGTGTAGTCTTCAATGATTTTTTGATGCATGGAAAGAAATTGATTTTAATCTAATTGCAGTCCTTATTGAACTAGATAATTTGAAAGGGTCAATAAAAAAGGCTATTAAGAATTCTGTACTTTAGATAGACCAGATGTACCTGTCGAAAGACATGAAATTGTTTATGTTATCATTAAACCGAATACATAACAATTTGTAACTAAAAGGGTTAAACTGTTTTCTTAACAAAAGATCAGAGCCACAGTTTTCTTTGATCTCATTTTATCACAAACAAAAAATACCAATTTAAAGTTGCAAGGTACTACGTATGTAGCTCTATTAGTTTCCGATTTCGATAAAAGAGAAAGAAATAAAACCCAAAGCTATTTCAGATAAAAAGACGTAACTTTTCTTAAATAAAACTTTATTTGGTTGCAAATCCTGGGGTATGGATAGGTAAAGAGGCTTATAGTGGTAAGCCTCCTTTCTGCCAGCTTAAGTAATTTTATACTCTGCTTCATTCAGTTATCGAAATAAATATGATAGCGGTTTCCTTGTATTGCTGAAAAGGATAGGTTACATAGTAGTAAAATATTATTATGATTTGAACTGTTCCAACTTATTACTTTTGAAGATAATTCTAAAAGGTAAATGACCAGAATAATATCCGCCGATTTCTGGAAAGCGAAGCGAGCGAAGAAATGAAAATATTAAATATTTTATTTTCCCGAATAGGATTCGAATCCACAACCCGCCGCGTTTTCAGTCATACGTTTGTGTTCTTGCGCTGCGACTAGTCTGGCCTCCTATATGTATGTGGTAAGTAAATATGTATATAAGCACATTTTTCGGCAAAATAAGTTATAACAATATTATTGTATGAAATTTTTAAGCAGGCTTCCAGAGACTGTGACACTCATGATTGAGATAAATAGGTCTATTGGCAGCTCATTTGTCAAAATTGTCGTCGACGTTAAGCCGTTAACAAAGGCATGTTACATCGATACATAAAAGAGAATCTTATGTAAATTTATTTTTCTTTCCCACACGCCTTTCTTGCTTCTTTCATTGTAGGTAGAGGGAGGAAGGTAAAATTTCACTCAGATAAATTGCTTTTTTATTTTCACGCTGTATCCTGCACATAGCAGGAAACCTAAGAAGCTAGTTAAGACACAATATTCCCATTAAGCCAATTCCGTTTCTTACTTCCCGTTGTATTCTTGCGGCATTGCGTGTTATGTGACGGAACTTAATGCTGCGAGGATATGAAAACATTAAAAATTTCATTCTCCCGGTGGGAATCGAACCCAAAACCGTTGCGTTTATAGTTACTCTACGTTACGTTACTTTTTGAGACTATATTTATTACTCTATATTTCGTATCGTGACAAGTTCTGACTGCAAAAGTTGAGGTCGATTCTTATTTTAGTAACAAGAAATAGTGCGGCATCAAAATTTGTTTTATATAAAGTTTTTTTTTTAATTAAAATTTTCTTTTTTACTTTTTAGTTTTCTCTTAATCTTCTTATTTCATCTTCTCACGTCAGCTTCTCACGACCGCTGTTGGACATACTCTTCGAAGGATCTTCACGCCGATCTGCCCTGCGCTAGTTGCATCCAGCGAAGCTTTCCTCCCCAATGGCCATCGGTTCTCTTTTCTATGTGTCCTGTCTACTGCCACTTCAGCAATACACAATTATCTCCATCTTTAGAGCCTCGATAACATTTAACAACAGAGTGCTTAAAAAGACAAATCAAATAGTCCAAACATAGCTTTCGCGCTTCCTGCCCCTTTGGACATCTTCCGCCTCAATCTCCAGTGTTGGAGTTTTTCATGGTGTTAGGTATTTTGTAAAATATCAAGCACTTTACTCATTACTTTAGATTGCTTTTACAAACATATCTATAACAGACAAATTTATTTAAATAATTTATATGTTGTCCATTTTTGTTTACAATAAATAACTAATATTTATTTAAGATTTTTCTTAATTCTCTTTAATTTCTAGAGCGTTTGCAAGTTTTTATGGCAAAAATTGTATTTTTTGGGTAATAAACTTACGTACAATTTATGTATTATGAAATGCACGGTGTCTAAAGCACGCAAAATGAACAATACGCTGTGATTATTGTCGCGATGAACCGTCATAACGACTCAAAAGCTCACCGCCACGTCGGCGGTAGGCTATCTGTAATATAGAAACGTGTACAAGGTAAAAGAGAAAGGAATAATAGGAAAAAATATATTGATATATCTTTTTCTTATCAGGATGGAGATACATAAACACACACATAAAAATGTGTTAAATTCTACAAACATTCTACGACTCTCTCTTAACACTACATTAAACGAATATTAAACACATATATTTAACAATATAATACGTAATATTTTTATGCTTCGTTCTCAGAAAAGAAAATTGAAAAAGCTTTACTTTATACTAAAAAATTATAAAAACTAAAGTTAACTGTTTTTAGTTGTTAGTACAAGAAATATAGTCGCTACAACTTATTACTTGCACCCCTTCAAAGAATTAGCGACAACCTCCGTAATATGAACTGGCGTACATATGGTCTTTATTTCATTTCGTTCAACCAACAAGGGTTGACAATGACATTAAATTTATGTCATATTCGTCTCGATGCCCTTGCGAAATATCAGTTCTATGCGCGTTGATATTGTATTTATAGTACAGGATGTTTCTAAGTTTTACTAAGTTCCAAAAAAAAAATTGTTTTTCTAATTTATCTCTATTTTAACTAAACAAAGTTACCTATATTATTTTTATTATTAGGCTATGAGTAAACTATGAATATGATAAAAGGCTATGAGTAAAATAGGTTAAACACTACTATAAAATATATAGGTTTGAAATATTAAGAATATACATGCATATTTTATTAATTTTATCATTAAAATATAACTATTACGTTTTACCACTTAAAACACCATATAGTATCGCATAAAATATAGCCCGATCAACCGTACCCCTAAGGTTAATCATTTTATTCAAAGCTCGACAATTATTATTGACATGCCAACTGTTGGGGTCGAAATACATTTGATCCAAACATGTTCAAATAGAAACATCTACAATGTTACATTAGGCATGGAAGGGCTTTTATATTTTAGGGTAAAAGTGCGGATAGTATTACACTATCGGTCTATCTCTTGATAGACCATAAGTGATAGCTATATATTTTTTAAAACCGTCATGGAATGATGCGGCAGCGTTTAATTGTAAGCGCGATGGTTCCAGGTTCGATCGATCGATCGATGAGAATTACTATGGTAAAATGAAATATTGAAATATGTTTTGCATTCGAATGTAAAAAAGTATTTAGATAAATACTTTATAGAATTAAATGTATTTTTGAGAAATACACTATATTTTTTTTCCTAATGCCCTATAAAACTATACTTTACTAATTATACGAGCTACAACAAACAGATATGCGATTATTTAAAGTACATATTGTGCAATTTTTTATCTACTCGCTGTATGCCGCACAAAGGTTTTTTTCCCCGAGTTTTCGAGGCATACATTAAAAATATTTTACCTTTTTAATATATAGAAATTCAAATCTTAATAATGAATATTGAAATGAAAACTGATCACTCTGTTCAATCTAGCCGCGTCAAAGGAACCAAATCAATTTTCAAGCTAGTACGTATGTAGTTTAAGATCTGGAACACCAGTGTTCACTGATGTGATTTCATGGAATAATTTTCAATAATGATTGGATTATTTTTAGCGTTCCGTATATCTAAATTTAAAAAATGAAATCCTCTTAGGACAACGTTGTTGTCTGTCTGCCCGCATTTCAAGACCATTTATCTTAAGATCGTGTAGAGGTACCAAACAGAATTAATATATGATGTGAACATTTATACACCGATTTTGCTGCATTTTGTATGAAAATCACCACGTAATCAAAACGTATGGAGTACTTTCCGGAGATGTAAAGTTAAGAAGTTTAGCACTAAGTGAGACTATCTTTTTTTAAATAAAATTTAAATACCTTTATGTTAATAAAATCTTAAAATAACTCATTTGTCCGTGTGCATGGACAACATCACAACTGTAAATTTGAGTACAATTTACAGAGTATTTTGACACTAGACACTCTTTCCACTTTGTGAAGAAATATAAGCTTTAATATACTCCACATGAAATGTAATATACTTTATAGCAGCAGACCAAATTAGGTTCGTCCAGTCTCTTGATCCAAACATTCACGAGTTGCATAATTTTTAAATAAATGTTTCCCATAAGAGGCTCCCGTCGATTTCAATATCTTTTCTATTTATCTGATTCACACTAACAATCGAACTGATTCTAGGGACTTTGCATCTTGTCGTTTTAAACAGAGCTGACCGTTATGGAGGTTGGAGATATTATCTGGTGCGAAATTATGTATATATATGATGACGCAGTGGAGCAACAATTGACTGTAAACGCGATGATTGTAAGTTCGATTCCTATTTGGGGAAATAATTATATTAAATAAATTTAATTTTCTTTCACTACTTTAAAAAATCATAGAGCGGTATTGAGCTTTGTTACTGCCTCGAATTCGGGAGTAGAACGGACAGCAACATAATATTCAGTTCTATCTGCCGACAATAGGCCGATAAATTTATTTTATTTTTATATATTTTCATTTATATCAAGTAACAAATAAAAAATGACATATGTATATAAAATATGGAATCGTCCTGTATATGTACAGCGTTTTAAATTAAGGTAAATTAATAATGTTAAAACAAAAATAAAACAATAACAAGGCTACACTTATTTTATAAATAAATACATTCTTAACTTTTGATTATATTTTTTATTTAATTTTAATTCAAATAAAACTTAAACCTATAACATATATTACCACATTATAAAACAAAAGGAATCACAGAAATATATGAAACGCATATATATAAGATATATAGCATACGAATCGGTTCCATTAATTCACATCTGATTGAGATTTTTTCCGTATAAATCACTTGCTTCGTAGAATATTGGAACTCGTTCTCGCGGCTCACTCATTGATTTAATAAAATCTCAACGTTATTTGTCAGATGTTCTTGTACTAACAATGTTTATGTATACCTAAAACATTATAGTAACCCTAAGGCGGCTTCGCTCGCTTAAACATACTATTAAATTATAGCCAAATTATACAAAATATTTATGTATACATTAAATTACTGTGAAACTTGATCTAAATTTGTTTAATAGTTTTTGCAGGAAAGTTGAACAAAAATTTATCCATACAAATTTTCACATTTGCAATATAGTAAAATAGCATTGCATATATTTATACCTAAAAGTTATAGTATTAGGCATATATATTTGCAATTATAATTTGAATGATTGTTCTTACCATTATTTATTACCTTTTTCTTTTATTGTTTGGGAGTATGATCTAAGTAAGTTAAGGGATATTTTAATACAAAGAAACATATTTCTCATAAATATTTTAAAATAAATATATTGTTAGAGATCGAAAGCGGTTATAGTTTTTAATTTTTTTTTAAGAATTTGCAATAAGTGATATGTATCACCTACTAACAATACTTCACACTAGTTTCCTTCCAATAGGGACCGTCACTTACACGCAACTTTCCCCCGATTGACACAATTCTACTGCTTTTATAATTATTTACGAGTACAAGTACGCTAACAATATAGAAAATTTCTATAATGCAATATTCATGATGAAAAATCCATATACTATATACTATAATCTCAACTAAACTTTCGTATTTGACATAAAAACAATGTGACATAATATGTGTACATCGATAACTATGTACTTCTATTTCTTGTATAATATTATAAATTATATTTGTTCTTTTATTATACACCAAATATTTTTTTCTGACTCATGAATACAGGGTAAAAGTGCCAATAATCAAGTATTGTCCTCACACGCCCCTGTCGCAGTACCATTTTGTGTCGGATGGGCTTAAACTGTCACCCTTGGCAGACAAGTGCTCTAGCTATACGTTATCCAAAGCGGTTGTAAATTCGGTCATTTTAAATAACTACTAATTCTATAGTCGCCTTGTCACTTGTCAGTGCAAGCTATTGTGTTTTTATTTTTATTTTTTTTTATGTTATGTTTTCATAGGGAAATATGTCGAGGATACGCGAGAATGCTACTCATAACATATCACTGTGTTCTTCAAATAAGTTATAATTATGTATTTTTTTATATTTAATTTTAAAGTCTCATTCAAAATGATTACATATAATAAAAGGTCCTGTGATAATTATAATCGAAAGTTTTTTTCTTACAGAAATGCTTATTTATAATAATTATAGGCATACTAGCTATATTTAAAATCAGCAAATATCGTTAAACAAAAGAAAAATAAATAAACAAAGAAATAAATTATAAATCTTTTAGATACCAGTGAAAGTTAATAAAGGACATTCACATAAAAGGGCAAACAAAACACAATTATCAATACAGAGGTGTGAACAACGAACAACTGCGGTCCGCTTTCGGTTAGGTTACCCTAATTTGTTACTAATGTCAGATTCTAACAGTCTTATGGTAATTACGGCTTATCTTGTTTAAATAATTGGAATTTGATTAATTTATACTTTTTCAAGTTTTTGCTGGCAAATAATCGAAATTTAATTAATTTAAATGTATAGACACATCTTTATCAACACACATTATATGTACGTACAAAAACACACTAGCCCATCTAAACGTTAAAGTAGGTAAAATAATTATTTATTAATTGAGTACTAACTAACTTAACTTTTCTAGAATTTTCTAAGTAAAAATTTTTCATGCTAAATTTAATTATATCTTTATAGATATTATATAAAATTTGTAACCTATCTCAGTTTACCAGTATTCAAAACAGATTGCCACAATATATAAATGTTGCTATCGCTAACTAGTTTACAATGACAATAACAAAATATTTTAACTAAAAATATAAAAATATTTGTTTTAAAACTTACAAAAGATAGATAAATATATAAAACAAACCGCGTCATGTACGATTTTAATCTACACCAATTATATATAGATTTTGCGTAGGTTGTCCACCATTATTCAAATGCAACTCGCTAAGAAGAATTGTAATACACTGTTTCTGGAACATTTGATTTGTTTCACAGCGCAGGCCATTTGCCAGCATTATGTTGTTGATAAGCACTCGAGAAAACATTATTAATCTCGTAGCGATTCACGTTTTATCATCTCCAGTGATGTATGGTGATCGTCAATAAATCAAAAATTGAATAGAATAGAAATTGTCTGATGTTGGAAGTGAATAGTACGTGCAAGGTGAAGTTCATACGATTTTATAGCATCTATTTGTAATTTCTAGTATAAAGCAGTGAGAATGCAGTATTTGATAAATAAATGAGTTTGTTACGACCCATTTCTAATAAATGTTTTTAGGCTATCATTGCGCAGTGAGTGCTGATATCCAAAGGTTCACAAGTTGTGGATTCAAATCAAATTTGTATTAAGAAATGTTTGTAAATTTGTTCGTAATTTTAGCTCACTACCACGCATACTATAGGTACATCAATGTGGGTGAAAAGAGAATAGCAAAGTGATTTGTCTTTTGATTATTCACTGTCTTCTTCGTTAGCCACAACAGACGTATAAACAAATTATTATATTACTCTTATTATTCTGCCATTTTATGTATTGTGGCGTCAAATAATAAGTAAGAAATAAAGTATCAAATAAATTTGAATTCCTCTTTATATACATTAAATGTTAAATACACGTGATTAAAATAAATATTTATTAATTTAAAATGTGTTTGTATAATCAAATTTTGTAATAATATTTAAACGACTGGATTTGAATTCACACCTTTAGGATTAGGAGCTTTAAAATTTTTTACTCTGCTTCTATAATATGTATTCTTATATGATAACTGTAGGCCTAAGTTATATAAAATAAGGAGAAGATTTTCTCATAAAAAGAGATAAAATCACAATTTACTAGCACGTATGATATATTGGAACCATCGGGGCCAGCGTTTGACTATAAAAATTATGGTTGTTCACTTGGTCCCTATTCGGGGAAAATTATCACATTTTGGCATGACAAAACGCAGCGTTGAGTTCCGCCACTCAACTTTGCAACTATTTCGATTTTCCGCTCTGGTATAACAAAGCGTGTCCTTGTGTTTCGGCACTCAATACCGAACTATTTTAATATTACCTCACTGGGATGACAGCGGTGCTGAGTTGTTCACTCAACACCGAATGTCTCGGATTCAGGCGAAGTGAAGAACGAAATCTTTTGACTTTATGTCCTCCTTTCGCTAACCTGCAATATGCAGGATAAAGCATGAAGCGACGTGTGATAACAATAAGCCAAGTAGAGATAAAAAGAGAAACTTATATGCATAATTTTCCTAACATTCATATTTAAAACTTTATTAATTAAGTACGAAATAAAAAAAACTTAATTGAAAACAAAAATATAAAATAACAAATTTACTTTAAACATTACATTAAGCCATGCCCTTTTAAAGCTGTGAGCGCATGAGACTTTGCCATTTTTATTTAAGGTCCGATTCACATTAAATTCGACCCAATAAAGACATTATCGCTACCCTTAAGCCATACAACGTTTTATGGGCGGCGTAAAATTCCAAATTGATTTTATCCCAGCAAGTAATTAAAATGTAAATGAGTATTGTGATGCAGTGGCCGATTAAAAAGAGAAAAAAATATATGAACGTATTGTATTGGTCTCATTAAAATAAAGCGACAAAACCAACTATGGATGGAATGCAAGTAAAGAGATCTTTAACATCTTTAATAAAAAATACAAGTCAAAAAATTGCGTTAAAAATAAGACATGGGATTTTACGTTTTATATTCCATACAAACAACGGCTTTCTACTCCATACATACAAATGGCCAGTCGTGGCGTAGAGGCACGAGCGTGCGACTGTAAATGCGGTAGGTTGTAGGTTCGATTACCACGAGAAGAAATTACATATTATATGTAATATTTTTATTTATTCCAGAATTCAGCGGACAGTGGGGAACGCGAACGATTAGGTTCCCAGGTCCCAGTCCAGGTACCCTGCTATGTGATGGAACAGCTTGAAGCTAAAAAAATATACAATTATATTTTAAATGAAACTATTTTAAACGGATTAATCGCGTATATTTTGTATTTTTATATATTTTGGGGAACCCGACGGTTAGACTACCCGTCTACCCGTGACCACGGACTACTGCAAAGTGTTCGAAACGTCGGATTCCCCTGTGAAAATGTATAAAAATACAAAATATACGCGATTAATCCGGTTAAAATAGTTTCAT
>DWAO01005968.1:0-11313 GCA_018230605.1 Heliconius congener
TTACACTCGAATGTATGTATGACTCATTACAATTTTGGAATTTTATAATAAACATGTTGTTGTTATACGATTTTGGGATTTTTTTGGTAAAAAATTGCATGTTAGTTTTTTTTGTGAGACAAATAGCTACTGTAATGTTGTTTTCATTTCTTCGGTTTAGTTTCATTTGCGGTATTGAATTGCGCCACTCAACGCCAGATATTTTATAGACATTGTCAATAGAATTCTGTGACAAATGGGGAACAAAGTGTCTTAACATTGGGTTCCCTCTGCCTACCCAATAAAATTTTTAAAATAATAAAAGTAATTAATAATTTTAAACAACTCGGTATAAATAAGCTAACGAAATTAATAAACGGCTTTGTATAGTTTTTGAAATATCAATAACAAAACTACAGACAATACAAACATGAAACTGCTAGATTTAAAATACTGAAATGCCATGTATATATGTTAGAGGATGTAGAGAAGCGTTTTCTTTTTTGAAATTTATACTAAAACAGAAAAAAACGGTAGGTATCATTATAAGGGACATTCCGCCTTAAAGTATACGCAAAGATTAACATAATATAAAATATTAATATTAAAAACATCCTATAAAAAGTTATCTTTTTTAGTAATAAATCAAGCAAAATGCACAAACTAATTGCAATATTAACACTCATATCAAAGATCATAAGTTCGATCCCTCCCACATAATTTAGCTTAAATATTTCGCAAAGTAATAATAGACTATAATATAGTGTTGGTTCAGATAGCCGATGTTATGTAAATCATTCGGTCAATTTATCGATAGATCTGTATTATATTAGACCAGGCATAGTGGCTAACGTTCTCCAAAAAAAAATTAAAAAAAATATTAATAAAATAAATTTTTAAGTCATAATTTTGGATTAATAAAAAAAATGGTACGGTGGTATTTTTTATATTTATTAATTCAGATTTTGTACAGTTTTACGAGTTTAATGGGAACGGAGTGTCTTAACACTGGGTTCCATCTGCCTACCCTGCTGTGTGCGGAATACAGCGTGAAGCTGAGTGTCTTAACACTAAATTCCCAGGTTCCCTCTCCCTACTCAGCTATGGTGGATATAGCGTGAAACTAACATTGATTGTTTTAAATATTACATCTAAACTGGTGAAATTTAAAAACTCTGATACAAAAACAGTTATTCAAAATACTCTTTCTCATATAAAAGTATGAGAAACTAATGTTAACAATAGAAAAAATATATATAATAACCCGTTGCGTGTCTACGTGTTTACGATGCCAGTCTTTACGCCCGCGGCGACCACGACCATAAACTATCGGGTAATAAATATAAATAAGAATATTTATGTTTCGGTCAGTTTGTATGTCTGTATGTAAGTACATTGTGCTAATGTTAAAAATGTATAGAGATATAATAAATTTCAAAGTATAGCATGAGTGAAACACGGCTTGTTGTGAACATGGTTTCATTGTGATGTAAAGAGTTGAGATCGTAAATTATTATAAAAGCAAGCTTATAAATTGTATAATTAAAGATTTAGTTGAAGTTAGACTGTATGAATTATGAGTGTTTATTATTAGTTGGGTGTTAAAATTTTACACGAATATGGATTTATATATAAAAAGTAACGAAATATATTAAAATCGTATTATGTGTCTATAAAAGATTGAGAAAGATATTAAGCAATTAAAGACTAAAACGAAATAAATAATATAAAAGGAAGTCATTTCAAATATGAAACAGCTACTTATTTGTTTTTTTCTTTGTACAAATTCATATTATAAACAAAGTTCAGGTCTAAATAATATTCCAATTAATATTTTTCCTTATGTTTGACACAACGTCTTGGCTGTCAGTGTTCAATATCGAATTTAGACTTTAAAGCTTACATATAGTTCAGTCGTCACAGACCATTAAAACTAACACTAATAGCGAAGTGGTGATAACATCAAGATAGCAAAGTAAATGGCCGTGTGTCAGAGTTCAAGACCGGAATAGTGACAGTTGTAGAAATTATTACTCCCACTTTATATATGAGACCCGCGAGAAAACTAAGAATTTATGTGTAAAGCTCGAGCAGAATGAAAATTAGGTTCGATTTTTATCAGCCGGTTTCAAATTTAAATTTATTGGTTTTTTAATCAAATTAATTTTGATATTTTCTTGTAATGTGTTATCTATTGGATGTGAATAAATTTATTCATGCTGTTATAGTACAGTAGATGCAGTCGATGGTTGTGGGTTCGATAGCATGTGAGTAGATATTTACCTAATTTTCAAGAATTATTTTTATATAATTAAATATTGCCTGTATTATCGATTTGCAAATGCTTTATAAAAAATAGAATATCTATCAAAATATTTTTTATAATAAACAACAACATGCATTAAAGGGTTAATATCAAAGATATTTTTTTCTAACTCAACTAACATATGAATTAGAAGTAATTTACAGTTTGACTTTGTTTAATCTCTATAAAAAAATACTGTCTGATTTTTAAATTACATAGTAATCGATAACTAATTAGCCCAATATCTAAGGTAACACACTAAAAATGAAATCAAATCGGATATCCAGGTAGTCAGGCTATTTGTGGCGCAGATGCTCAAGCGTGCGTAAATGCGACAGGTCATGGGTTCCATTTCCACTCGAGTAAATGAATTACTAATATTTACATTTCCTCACGCTGGTAAAGAGACAAAGATGGCGTTGAGTTCCGCCACTCAACTCACATTGTCTCCAGAGTTCAGCGGAAAGTGGGGAACGGAAATGTCTAAATGGAAACGCAATGTCTTAATGCGAAGTTCCCAGGTTCCCTCTGCCTGCTACGTGGAATACAGCGTGAAGCTAAAAAAAATACAATAATTCCAAATGCCTACACTAAAAAGGAATCAAATCCTATCTAGGTCTATGTAAGTAAGCGTGACTCAGAAGCAAAGGCAAATTGTCGGCCACTCAACACCGATTCGCTCTTAAACTTGATAAATTAATGATGCCAGCGAACGATTGGCCGGAGATTAACTAATTTTCTATATTAAAAGCTTAGAACGCCGGTCTTGTTTCATAATTATGTGTTACGTTTGGTTTTTGACGATTGAACTTGGCTGTTATTTTATGTAATTATCTCAAATATATTCTTTATGTAATTAATAAGATTATATGGCTATTCTATGGGGCTGTCGTAGTACAGTGGGACAGTGTCTGACGGTAAAAGCGACGGTTGTGGGTTCGAGCCCCACTCGAGGAAATGATTATATCAATATATATATGATAATTTTCATTTACCCGCTCTGAACGACGAAGAGCAGCGTTCAGTTTGGAGACAGAATATCTTAACACTAGGTTCCATCTGTCTACTCTGCTATATGAAAAGTGGGTTGTTAATCCATAATTTTATATATATATATTTTAATTATGAGTTTGTATAAGGTAGCTCTTATACAAATTCATAATAGTATCTATTTAAAACAATTAAAGCCTTTTATCTTTATGTGAACTCGAAAAAATAAACATTTAAAAAAAACGCACTCACCTGTAGGACAATCGCACTCATATCTCAACGAGTCCAATTGAGTGCATCTCCCACCATGCAGACACGGAGACGGTTCACAAGGCACATACTCTGTATCACAATCTCTTCCAGTATATCCCGGCTCACAAACACAAGTATAAGACCCATGGGTGTTGAAGCATCTTCCATGGTGGCAAGGGCCAGATCCACTTGAGCACTCGAAGACATCTTCAGTACATCTGGCGCCGGTGAAGCCTGGTGGGCATGCGCAGGAGTAGCCGACGGCTGTGGTGTTGTCGGCTACGCATCGACCACCGTTCCGACAAGGCTGGGACGCGCAATGGTCCTCGTGAGAGCATTCTTCACCTGGTGATGAGAAGTTTTTGTTAATATACAATAATAATTTAAAAAGTAATTCTAAATACGTTTAAATTAAATATGAATCAATAAATGGAAAGGAACAGTAACAAAATCTAAAAAAATATCCCGATATATTATGAATGTAAATTTAAATACTTATTTGTTATGATTTTTTAATATTTCTAGTTTATAGAAATATATTGAGGCCACCGTGGCAGTAAACTCGATTCCCTTTCGGGGTCCTTCGGGGTTCCCTCAACACATCTAAAATTGGACGGTGCATAGAAAATGGTATATGAGGGATACAGAGTGAAACTAGGAAAGCATATCATATTCGTTTTTGTTAAACACCCTAACGGACATTCTTATATAGAGATACAAATTTACATATTTTAATTTGCAATCCTTTTAACGATATTAATGAGATATATTGATTTCACGAATGATCAATAAAAAAAACTGATTCAGATCGCTTAATTACAAGATGCCTTGGAAATGGAACTAGTTTATTCACACTTATGTTAATTAGTATAGAATTTTAAATTATGTGAAACTATTTTATATCCTTTGAACAGAACTAATAAAGTTCTATTAAAATAAGAAAATTCATCATTAATTCATTCAAAGAAAATTAATATCATCTTAAAAGTTTGTTCTGAACCAAAGCTAGAAAATGTTAAATATTAAATAGGTCTTCCCTAAAAACGTACTAGAATTATCATTTCCAAAATAGTTATTAAGAAAAATATTATATTCTTTTTGCTAATTTTCTTATAGTTCATATTAAAATTCGAATATAAGTTTGTATTATATATTTTTTGTTAAATTATGTGTTCTAAATGTAGCAAGGTTGAAAGCTGCCGCACTTTGCCCAGTCTATGTCGAAAATAATTAATTTCTCAGAGCGGGAATCGAACCCATAACCATCTGTACTGATACAACATCCAATCCCAGTAGTGGTACAGAACTATATACTTATTTATTATTCATTTTCATCATTTATTATTTACAAATAACAAAATCATATAAATATATTGGGGCCATCGTGGCAGTGAGTTCCATTCCTCTTATCGTTCACCCCCGGGAAACCTCAGGGTTCCCTCAACACACAATGACTTGAGACACTACTCAAGATAAGTTACAGGACAGACCAAATTCGTCATCAATTAAATGAAATGCCTAGCTGAGTAATAAAGTTGCGTTAAATATATGGAATGTTGTTTGATTGGTGGAACGAGCTCAATTGATGTTGAATTCAAGATTTTTATATTATTTTTTTTTTATATTTTATATTAAATTTTTAAATTTTACTGTTTGAATATCATTAAAATTACTATTTATATATATTGGTGTTATATAAGCTGTTATAATTAAAAGATTTTTAAATTTAAATTATTTTGTTAATGCAGGTTAAACATTTTTTTTGTATTTCTATATAGATGTCAATAGTAATAAAATACATTTACTTTATTATATAGATTTCAGCTTCACGGTGTATCCCGCACACAGGCAGAAGGAACCTAGTTGTTAAGACACTCCGTTCCCCACTTTCTGCCGAATTCTAGAGGTATTGCGTATTGAGTGGCAGAACTCAACACCAAAATTAAAAATGATATTATATTAATATGAATTTAAATTATAAGTAATCGGTTATGACACAAAGTTTTGACTATTCCTCGTATTATACGAGAGAAGCTATTTAGGCTTTATCTTAAGCTTCAATAATCTTATCTTCTTAAATTGAAAATATTAAAATGAAAATATCAAGATTATATAGTTCGATAGCAAAACATGGCTGTAGAGTTGAAGCTTTTATATTTGAAATTCAAATTGCAGAATATCTTCACATCACCGTTCAATGACGCTCCTTTATTTCGAGAAAAAATATTAATAAAATGTATTTAAGAAGTGAGAGAATTTTAACCCTATATTCAAAGCTTAAGGCCAAGGTATCCTGCAGGGATAGGGTAGCGCAGAGGGAACCTATTGCGTTCCCCAAATCCCGCCTAACATTCGAACAATATGTTGAATGGTACAATTTAACACCACGCTTTGTCATGTTACCAGATCCAGAAAAGATAAATACTATATTCCACCGAGTGAGAATCAAACCCACAATCGTCATTTTTACTGTCAAAGGTTATGCCACTGGGCCACGACGAGTTATTTACAACACATAAGTAATGTAAAATCACAATAATAAAAGGGAAAAAAAGCTTCACTTTCTCCTATAGGCGTTGTAATATTTGGTGCAAACTTAAGCCATGCTTGTACCAATTGTCAAAATTATACAAAGGTGAATGAGAAAAATGAAAGTGACGGTTCAAAAATTACTCTACATAATAATATATTATTAAGTTTGTTTAAAAATATGTTGTAGTTGCATTGTATTTCGTTGTATTAGGTTTCGTTTCGAGATTGTTATTTATATATTAAAAATATGATTATTCTTTAGAATTTGAAATATTTATTTAAATTTATATTTCAATTTCTTCGCTCTGGTGTCGAGGCAAAGCGCGTCGTTGAGCTCTGCCACTCAACACGCAATCTCTCATTCTCAAAAATAGGAAGAAAAATAGAAAACTTTTTGTTTTGATACCAGAACGAGGAAATAAAAATCATTCATTCCCCCGAGTGGGAATCGAACCCACAAGCTTCACTTTCATTGCCGACTTCATCTGTCTATAAAATTTACAAATAAAATTTAAAAATTGCAATTTTTCATTCATTGTTTATTATAATTTCATAGAAATTTTAAATGCCAAGACTTAAATCGAAAGCTCAAATTTTTAATTGCAGTTACAGCTTGTTACCATATTAGGTACTTGATAACAAAATTGTGTGTAACCAAATTAATTTAACTACGAATTTGAACTTTATTGCACCGTAATAAGGTGTACGGTAACTCCGCACAGGTAATAAAAGGTTAAATTGAAAGGAAATGCTAATAGTTAAGACAACTTTCAAAATTTATAGGTTCCAGTTTTACATCTGAAATTGATGTTTTTGTAACAGGATGTACCTAACTCAATATTTTAAGTATGCCATAATTCACTTGTTTATTTAATTGAGTTATCTTGAAGTAGGTAGTTCGGTTCTCGACTGATATTATTGAAAAAGCCCAAAGTAGTAGAACACTTTGGTTTTATTTTAATTTATTCTTATAACATATCGAAAGCTCTTTTAATTTTAAAAAAACGTTACGTTACGTTTGAAAACGTAAAACTTCAATGACGTTAGGACGCCAAATACGATGCAATATGGTATTTTGTGCTCTTTTTTTACTTATTATATCATTTCACAATTAAAATTCTCTAAAATTTTCAGGTATATAAATAATTCAGTTTATGGATGGACTAATATATGAATGTTGTAAGCGTAATATCCAACTCCTACTTTATTTTTCTTTATAACCAACGACGATATGACATCATATACAGCTATAAAGGCAACATTGAATGAGATTCCAGCATCACAAAGCCTAATTAAAAATATATTTCCGCAATTTATTCATAGTTATGAACCAACAACACCTGTTGTATGGAATAACAGTCATTTCTGTATATATATATAGGAATTATCTAATGAGTATCTAATAAGGATTCGTCAGATAGCTATCTCGTATTAAAGATTAATAAACGCAGCCATATTTCAAAGGAGAACACCATTATGCTGTCATATAAAGATTTATTGGTATTGCCAGCGAATATACCACCTTGATAGCGACTGTGTCCAATCTATTCGAATATGAAAAGATGCTTTATTAAGTTTGAATTATGTTCCTTTGATGGACGCTGCATAATATTTGCATAATCGTAATGCTGAGAATAATATTATATTATGTATGTAATGCAATTTTTGCTTCTCATTGTTCCACTGATTATATTATGTACCATTATTATAAGTAGATGTATGATGAGAGACGTAAACTTAATAATTGCCAAGAAAGAATCCAAGTGAATTCCATTGGACAAATATAAGCTTAAAGAAACGTAACTTATTATTATTTTTTGTAAGAATCTACATACATATCTGTACTGTTATAAAAAATAAATTATTATTTTATTTATTTTGTAAGTCCTACAGTTTTTTCAGCAGGATAGGCAGAAGGAACCTAATATTAAGACACTCGGTTCCCTATTTTCAGTCAATTTCTGCAGACACTGCGTGTTCAGTGACAAGACTCAATGCTGCACTTTGCCTCGACATCAGAGCCAACAAAAGAAAATATTAAATATTTGTTTTCCTCGAGTGGGGATCGAACCCACAATTTATCGCGTTTACACTTTGTGCTTCTGCGCCACGACTGGCCTCAACGCATATTATTATATCGACATAACTTTTTCACTTTAAAATCGTTTCTATTTCAACCAATAGCGAAACCAATGAAAATGATTCATCAAAAATAATTCAACAATGAATACCTGTGTAGCCCGGCGGACAATCACATTCATAAGTATGTAGTGACGTCAGCCGGCACGTCGCTCCGTTCAAGCAGGGCGCTGAGTCGCAAGCCGCCGGTACCCTTATCTCGCATAGAGAGGCACTAAACCCTAGAGGGCAGTCGCAGGCGAAAGAGGGAGGTGCCCCTCCAGCCCCCGGGCGCACCCTGCACGTACCCCCGTTTTGACACCTTGGACTAGATTCGCTGTGGCATGGGTTTAGATGCTGACAGAATTCGCCTGCGTATCTTGATGTGCAACTGTAACAAAGATTTCAATGGGTTAATATTATGTTTTTGTAAACTGTAAAAATATCAAATTTAACGCTATTGATTTAATAGTATTCATAAAGTTGAATTGTTTTTATGATAATTTTTAGATAATTTCAATACATATTAGGGTAATATTATTTACTATATTTTATTGTTTAGCTTTACGCTGTATCCCACTGATAGCAGAATAAACCTGGGGGTCTAGTGTTAAGATACTCCGTTCCCTTAAGAATTTTGTTTTAAATTGTAGAGGAAATCGTACTAATTAATTGTTCGCAATATTATTTCTAGAAAATAGAAAATAAAAAAAAATAGTAAAAGAAATCTGCATTCTGCTTAAATATAGATCGCGAACAAATCAATTCTACAATAGTTTTATCAATTAATTGAAAAAAAACACACACAAACACAAAAATCATCCTCAAACTTAAAGTCCCATCTATTTACACCTTAAACTCAAATTCAACCAAAAATACCTACAAAATTAAATTTTACATACAAACCTTCTAAGAAAGGTCTCAGTTTTAGCTACCTGTAATACCTATACCTGTACCTATACTCGTGTATATCAAACATTGTATAAACACGAGCCACTGAGCGCTATCGTGCCCGCGCCTCGGACGACGCCAATAAATAACAGAGATACGTCGCGACACGGTCCCGTGACATGTGCGAGCGCACTTCTATACCTACGTATCGTATTGCTTAGAAAACATTTTTCCTATATTGTAGAGCAAAAGTTATTGAGGCTGTCGTGGCAGAGTGTGACAGCAAGATTGTAGGTTCGAATCCCACACGGAGGAATACTTTATTTTTTTTCTTTCTCTTCTTGTAGCCAAAACGCGGCGTTAATTTTCGCCATATGCCAATGGCTCAAAATTTAGGCGGAAGGTGATGGACGTCGTTTTTTATATTTAGTTTTCCTGTTCCTGGTCGAAGAAAAGCGTGAATCTCATTTTTTTATAAAGCATAAGTTGTTGAAATTAGGTTTGTGTAATCAACAATTGATATTTTTAAGTAAGAATATTAACATAATTTAGAAAATCTATGAGTGGCGTCAAATAAATTTACAACTAAAGTTACACTTTAAAATTTATGAGACAAGTAAACCTACCAATTAAATATTTTTTTAATTTAATTAATAAAACAATATATTTATAATAATATATAATATTAATAATATATAATATGACGCCGCCTTCATCTGGAGCATCTGTTAGGGAGTGGCTTTAATTTAAGAAGTTCGAATACGAAATGATTTGTTACTAACTTCTGGCTGCTGGCAAGATGTGATAAATATACAGAAATTTCATCACCTGGAAACCGAACTGGTGGAAACCGACTCAATATCCTGTCCGTAGACGAATAAATCTCAGGTATGTGATTTTTGACGTCGACAGCGGACAAGTATACTTCCTAAAGTGTCTTTTGATTCGTGAGAGCATATTTTACATCAAGATCTGAGTTGCAGCTGTTTAAATTCACAGAGGAAAAATGAGAGGAGTATGTTGTAATAACTAGTCGTCGCCCATAACATTGTTTGTGGGGACAATCCTACGAAAATCTAGAAATTTTTGCGCATACTGCATAACTAGAGGTTTTACTAGTTTCTTAAATTCAAAATAAGTTAAATTTCCTGCATGGTTTTCCTCCTTTTATAAAAGAGTTTATTCTTTTAAAAAACGATTAATATAAATACATAAGTATGTATTCATACGTGTTTTTTAGAAAAATCAAAGAAATGTTTATAATTTTAAAACAATACAACAACTTACAAGCTATAAGTTTTGCAGATAAACTTATATATATTTTGCAAGTTAGAATTTAAATATAAGATTCTAGTAAATTCGTAGACCAGGTTCCTCTTAACCTGTCCACGTGGGCGGCTCACGAAGCTCCACACCTACACACTGACCTTAGTGCAGGGTGGATGTACTGCTGATATTTTATGCACTGTGCAATGTGCATCATTATAAATACTCTGTAAGGTATAGAATACCATTATTATGGTCATTGTTGATGAATTATTATAATTATTTTTTGATTTGAGTGACTTTCTAAGGAGAATTTTGCTTATAGTTCCACTCTTTTTTAACACTTCTTTTTTAATCTTTTAAATACTTCGTTTTCAACTTGTGCAACCAGTAACGTCCAGTAAAAGATAACACGTTCACACAAAAATATCCAAGCAAGTTTAAAATTAAGTTAAAATTCTTCACAATATAAAAACCAAAAAAGGTCAAGTGCCATTATTCATAAAAACTGCAAAAACACGTTTTTTGTACTGGAGTCTCCTTAAATATTTACATTTTTAGTGTAGTTATTGCAAGCAACAAAAATACATCTGCGCAAATTTCAACTGTCCAATTATCACGGGTCTTGAGGCAGACAACGAAGTCTCAAAAATAGGTTCCTTTTTCCCCCTTTATGTGAACTGAACCCTAAAAACTAAATTATTATCTATTAAAATATAAACGCAACGCCATTCTATAACAATGGATCTTAATTGATAATAATAGTCTAAAGACCCTAAGGTTCATAACGCAAATAAATCGATTAGATGATATTTATCGTTTCGAAGACACGAAGACACTTAAGTGCCATGTTGCTAATTACTTTGTAACAATACTGTAATACAATAAGTGAGTACTTGTAAAAGATGGTGAGATACTTAGTATTACTTTAAGTGATGCTGAAAATTATTTATCAGGGTATAGGCAGTAAGAGGCCAGTC
>DWAO01005969.1:0-11312 GCA_018230605.1 Heliconius congener
CTGCCTACCCTGCTGTGTGCGGGATATAGCGTGAAGCTAATTTAATTTATTTTTTTTATAACATGTATTCCAAATAAAGTTACAGTTTTGTTACTGTTTTGGAATTATAAATATCGTTCTGGGGAAATTTTAATACAAAACAAGAAAAGAGCCGTCGAGTGCAAGTCATACATGTCGAATCAAGGATTCCGTTATTTCAAGATTGATTTGTCATTTAAAACTAGGTATTCAGTATGTGGCTAATGATAATGTGGTAACATATAAAACTCACTAAATAAAATATTGGTAAAATTCTAAAACTCAAAATCCTTAGTTTTGTAGGCGGCGACCCACAATGGAACGTTATATCATCAACAAATCTGCTCAGAGGGTACATCCAGAATATTGTAATTGCTTCAGCCAATGTGCAAAAACTTGTCCAAGTTATAAAGCAAATTTCTGCTATCTGAAAATATTTCCTTAATCTATAGGTATACGGTATACTTAACAGATGAGTGGCCCCGTCTTAGGATAAGATCACCCTGGTACTAATGGTGTCAGATTCGATTAAAGTATGTATGGGAGAGTCGGGCCTCACATAACATTGAATTTGTCGCTGTCGCGGGGTAGAGGCGCAGGTGTGGGACTACATCGCGAGGATTGTGGGCTCAATCCCCCGTTTAGGGAAATTAATTTTTTTTTAAATATTATTTAGCTACAGACACTTGGCCCGTAACCTTTTTAACTTTATATCTTTTATTTCGTTATCGTATATATTTATTTGAAAAACGTTTTTCTTTATAAGGATGTTATAAATAAATGCTACTTATTATGAATTTTAATAAAATCCTTCAGATGTTTTGTAAGCCGAAAAGATGAAAGTCAGTTCTAAGTGTCTTGATATAAGGTTAGTGATAAAATAAAAAAAAACATAAATAGAGTACATATAGAGTTAAAAAAACATGAAGAGGCCAAAGTAAAGTAGAAGACTAAGATGTAAATGCCGCTTTACCATTGAATAAAAACCTTCAATAATAATAGCGATTGATATAAACACAATGATGCACCACGGCCTTATTGATTTCCATTCACTTCGAATAGTTTCCACTATGCAGTGCAATGTTAGTAACTGAAAAATGAAATATTTTAGATTTTTAAATTCTTCTTTATCTTCGCTCTTATTAATAATGAATTGTGATCAGAGAAAAAGAACCACAAAACTGCTCTATAGCAGTCTTGCGGTTCTTTTTCTCTGCTTTATAGCAGTCTTGCGGTTCTTTTTCTCTGGTCACACTGGTTCTATGAACTAAGATAAAAAATAATGAAATTATTGAGAAAACAAAAGATTTTTTAATTGTTTTTTTAGGTATAAATATATATCCTATTACTTACGCAAACACAAAAATCCACAACAGCATTGAGTGCAAAGAATATTAGAATAAAGAAATCACCAAAATATATTGTGGCAAAATAAATAGGCCAGATATAGAAAGCTGATGCTTTGTCTGAAATTCAATATTCTAATCTATACTTACAATAAAATCGTAACTGATCAGTTTGTTCATGAGATAGATCAGAAAATTTACATGGGGCATTTATTAGTGTAATCAAAAATTGAAAACAATTATTTTTAAATTTCTAGTCTGTTTGTTTGACTGTCCGTTTCCTTTTTGTCTGCTTAGTGACAAACAATTTCAAATATCTATCATATATATACACCGATCCGTGATCGTGACCGTGAGATATGTACAATTCTTTGTTGTTCAGTGAGACCACAATGTCAACACACACTATTTTTTATTTTTCAGCTTCATGCTGTATCCCGCACACAGCAGGGTACGCAGAGGGAACCTAGTGGTAAGATACTGTTCCCCACTTTCAATTTCTGGAGGCATTACGTGTTGAGAGGCGGAATTCAACGCCGCGCTTTTCACTCGACACCAGAGCGAAGAAATGAAAATATAAATTTTAAACTATTTCTAAATTAATAATTACCATAATGCCAATATATAATTGGGACATTCACAAAACGTTCACAGTGTCTTTCCATCAAATAAGACGTAAGGGCTTTGAAAATGTACATAGCCGCATTCGAAGTTGTTATGATTCCGCTTCCAAAACTTGGCTGTATCTGTTATGGATAATTTTTAAAATTATATAAAGCTGCATTTCTTAAACAATATATCTAAGTACAATTTTCACTGAGAGGGAAATTTATATTTGTTTTTCGTAATATTAAATAAACCAAGTTTGTGGATTTGTTATTTACTACCTAACATAAGAATAAATTTAGAAAATATAGAAATTAAATGATTAATTTAAGCTCTAAATTGACAACAAAAATTACACTTACTTGATTAATGCTCCTTGAATTTATAACATAAACTATAGGTGGAGCGGTCATAGATTCAGCAAGGAGATCAAAATCAGCGTTCTAGGAAAACGTAAAGCTATTTAGAGACTAATGCCAAAGTAGCACCGTGATGAGTTTTTACTTGTGGTGATCGAAAATTGGGTTCCATAAATTAAGTAAAGTTTATATACAAATCCCGCTACAAAAACTGTGCATTTAATTGTGAATGTTACATTCACACGTCTATCAATGTTTAAACGCCTTTGAATAAACACAAATGTGGTAGAACGAAGAAACTAGGGAAAATTTTCAGTCAGTAGAGAACCATTGCACTGACTGCACCCTCTCCGCACGTACCGCCATCGATAATTATCGAGGCATCCCAACAATTATGAATGGGAAACTGTAATTTTCTTTCCAAGGCTCTACCTGGAGCCCTACAAATGGAAGTCAGCTATATATACTGCGCATATTACGAAAAATACAAAATATACAGTATATTACACGACGCAACGCACCCAGGATTCAGAACAACAAGAATAATGTTAACTAGTCATTATCTCTGACCTGATATGAAATACACAAGTATGTGGACAAAATATTGTTTATCGTGTCAGACGGCGAAAATTTCACTTAACAAGAATTCGTCACTTATGCTATTCCCTGAATTTGAACGGGTTGACAACTTTCGTGTGCTTTCTACCTGTATCTAATAATAAATATCAATACATAATTACGATTAATGACCGACTTAAGCTAGCTTTCGTTGTAAACGTTCGATTCTAGTAAATGGTTTGCTTAGCTAAAGTGGCCATGAGCGAGAAACATAGCAAAGGGAACCAATGACCGTTGAGGTGGAAAAGTTCTCGAGTTTGGACCGTGGACCGGAAGGACCCAAGATCTAGTCATGGTCGCGTGAAGCCTGTATGCAGGCAGCGCAGAACCAATGATCGTGGAGATCCTTGGAGGAGTCCAGCATTGAGCGTCGAAAGGCGATATGATGATGATATGACACTTTAAACTGTAATTTTATACTACATTACGTGACGAACAAAAAAATATTCCCTTACCATTAAAAACTCACTCGTCTTTTTGTCAGTAGACATAATGTCTTTTACTGGTTTATTTTCATATGCTATCACAACGTGAACGAATATACCAAACATGAAGACACATAATGCCATGTGAGAGTAGGAAAGCACCTATTTATTATATTATTGTTTTCATTAATATTTAAAAATATAAAAAATAAATAAAAATAAAAGCCGAAGCCGCAATGGTCTCACCATTGCGGTGCAGCGTGATAATATGTAACTTGAAATGCGATGGTTGCCGATTTGATTCCAACTCGGGAGACTGAATATGAATTACATTTAATGATTGTATTTAATTATTCTCGATCTTTCGCTTTAGTAGAAATTTGGGGGGAAAGTGATAAATGAACTATATTAAAAAACGTTTACTCAAAGTAATTTTTATGTTTAAATTATTTTTTTTTTTGCTCCTTTTCCTGAGACATGAAATAAAATGAGTAAAAAACGAACAATGAAGTATCTTAATACAAACGGTACAAATGCTTGAAATTATTAATTGAATTATTCTATTAAAAATATATAGCTAACCTTCCAAATAAACTTTTTATATAATTGACGATAGGTAAGGAGCACAAATATAATTGCAAGAGAAGTAATAATATTAAATGGTAGCCATAAATTTGGCTCCACGTAACCCATGAGAGAGCTGGAAGTAAATATACTCTTTAAAATATGATCAGTAACGACTCGCGAATCGCCCGCTTAAAGTTATTGTTATAAAGTAGCCAAATTATACAAAATCTTTCCATAAATTGTAGCCTATGTGTTTATTTATTTATCAGTGCCAGGATTGCGACGTCCCAGACGCCCAAAGAAGTACTGGTTGGATGTTGTGATGCAGAATATGAGAGCCAATGGTCTTACCACCGAGGACGGTAAAGACCGTGCAATGTTGAGCATGATCATCGATTTTTGATGAACATCGATATTAGCAGGTAAAATATCGATGTTTTATCATATTGATGATACACTAAGTAAAACATCGTAACATCAAGGTCAGCAGGGACGCATAATCGATATTTAGTTGCGTACACGGGCTTTCAAAGTTATTATTTTTACAGTCGACTAACAATAAGTATTGAGATATATAATATGTTTTTTATTATGATTTAATATGTTTTTCCACCCTAATCCTTTTAATTTTCTATAACTTTTTAGATTTTTGTTTTATTTAAAAAGTCATATGACATTATAGTTTTTTATTTATTGATGACGATACGTGCAAAAAATATCGGTATTGGCTGACATTAATGTTTATCTTTCGATTTTTATCGATCATCATGCTTTCGCTTCGATGTCAACATCGATGGTTTTCTAACATCAGGCATCCCTAGAACAAACATTCATCCTTATAAAGTGTCACATTTGTTAAGTAGGAGTAGTAGGATAAGATCTACAATAGTAATAAATTTCGAATTTATCAAACTACCATAATTTTTTTTTTTTATTCAAAACGTTTCTTCTTGTTGGAGACTAATTACAGTATTAGATTTTAACAACGCAGTATTTATAAGACATGCAAAGACATACCACTACATTCTGATTACTTCTTTGCATAATAGGAAAGATACAAGATAAAGGAAACCTACATTGGTTAGAGATATATTATATTAAGAATAAGAAGGAATAAGATAGAAGGATAGCTAGGCTTGATTCGGCTTGATCAGAGCGTTGAACAGTTCCAAAAAGGCACTGTCAAGTTCAAAGAGATTCAAGTCCTGCTATGTTAAAGTGTTAAATATTTTATATAAATGTTTTTCTATACGATGTGTAGAAACGCTTTAAGATGCTAAAAGTATCATAGTTGGAAACTTACTCAAAGTATTCAATTTGTGCAAGGGAGAAGTTTTCTTCTGGAGATGAATAAAAGTAGGTATCGTAAATTATATTAGCGTTATTGCACTTTTTAGCAAATTCAGCCAAATTATAGCAATTATACGGCCATTCGTTTGCAAATGAAGTATTTGAATTACATCTAGAAAATAAAGACAAAAACTTCAGGGTCTTTATTCGGTTTTAAACACGTTGATTACGGATTGATTGCACACACGGGGGACATTTTATTATTTTTTTATTAATTTTTTCCTTGATCTGCTGCGATAAGACTGGATGAAATACTCTGCATAAAGACATTAGTTTTTCTGCAAACAACAAATCCTCCACTTTAGGATAGGATTTGTTGTTTGCGGAAAATATATATTTTTTTTTGGGGCAAAGTTAGTGGTTGGGAGAAAAGACATCGTGGGCACCGTTTTTTTATGAGAAACAACAGGCAGAAGACAACGCACCTGGTGCTTGGTCAAGCATAACTGCAATATTTAAAAAAAAATCTTGAAAGATACTTATAGTTTTTTTTTTTGTTAAAGCTAAAAGCTATTAAATTTGGATTTTATTTAGTTTTATTTATTTTAGTTACAAAATCGACGATTTCTTAATATAATATAAGCTTCACGCCTTATCCTGCATATAGCAAGGTAGGCAGGGGGAACTTGGAAACCTAATGTTCAGACACTCCGTTCTCATTAAGACACTTCCTTTCCATAATGTCTGCCAAGCTCTGAATGTTTTACGTGTTGAGTGGCGGAACTAAGCACCAGAGAGCAAAATATTAAATATTAATTTTCTAGAGTGAGAATCGAACCCACAGGCTTGTGTATTTACGAGTAAACGTAAGTATTTCCTCGGCTAGGAATCAGACACATAACTATTGCGTTGTGAAAAGTCTACAAAATATGCTATTTCTACCTTTTCCAAGGCACCTTGTCATAGATGCCCAAGATAAAATAAACGAAATATATAGAACTTGCATTCAGCATAACTATCACTTGAAATACTGCCGTGATAGCAAATATCCAGTTGGTACCTGCATATTAGGGATTTAGTTATTGATGATGATTTATCCGGTAGTTGTCTATATATATTAAAGTTTTAACTCATCTAAGCTAACTAATTAAGCGAAATTTAAAATGATAGACACTATTGAAAGTAAAACGGTTGGATGTAATGATTTAATACATTTCTTGTTATCTTCATCCCTTCTTTCTATTTTGTAGGGTAGGCAGAGCCTTGTGATATACGTTTCACTTGAAGTTTATTCGAAGGCGGTGGCGAAATAGAATCATTTTTAAATATAAGGTAGAGAATAAAAAAGTACTGCACTTTAAAAGGGACCCATTAAAAAACCCTGCAACTAGATGGAATGCTAAATAAACTAAGTAATTTCTATTCTGGATTGAGAAAGTCAATATCAGTCTAGACTTTCTATATATAAATTAAAATATGATTTGAACTGAATAATAACTTACCATAGCATAGTGGTACCATTTTCGAAATGTATAAATGACTATCTGGAGCGTATGCACTTAAAAATAAATAAACATATGTCATTGGTAGACTTTTGCATAGTACATTTGCAATGTAAAGCCAGAAAAATCTGTAAAACGAGAAGAAATACTTTGTAGTTTTACTAGAAAATCCTCAAAGCCAGTAATTAATCATGTCTGGGGGTTTCTATCCATTAATACTAATTGATGGTATGTATGATAAATTCGGCCCATCACTATCTGCAAATCCCATACCTAAAGAACCGGCCAAATGCGACTCGGGCGCTCATACCGAGGATATTGTAACAATTTCAAGGGAATTCACAATTTTTACAAGTTAAGAACTCATTTTGTATGAAATAAAATTATAAGTTTTATACAATTATAAGTTTTTTCCTATAAAATATGTATAAATTTTCATTTTTTCCTCTATTTTTACTTGCAAGTTTTCACTTCTTGGTAAGGTATATTTAAAGGTAAGGTATACTTTAAAGGTTTTGAAGACTATACGTTCTTATTACGCGGTGAATTTTATACAAATTGCAGCAAAGTGATGCGCAAATGGTCGTATTTTTTGATTGTGCCTACTATGAATAAAATAATCTACTTCACACTGTATCCCACACACAAGAGAATAGGCAGAGGGAACCTAGTGTTAAGACACTACGTTCCCCACTTTCTGCCGAATTCTGGAGCCACTGAGTAGCGAAACTCAAGAAGCCCTTTGCCTCGACACCAGAGGGAAGAAATGGAATTAAAAATTTTAAATAAATATTTCATTTCCTCGAGTGGGCATTGAACCCACTAACAGTCTATTTACAGTCTCACTTAGTGTCCCTGTGCCCACGAGTGGCTTCTATTTTGAAGTAGATTTTTATGGTACTTCAAGGGACTAAAGACCTGAATAGTTGGTACTAATTTCAGATAAATACATCAACACGATCTCGGGATAAATGTTCTTAACTGACGGAGTGACGGACAACAATGTAACACGACACAATCTATAAATGTACGGAACCCTAAAAATATGCATATACATATGGTGACATTAGCCACTATTTAAATTACTTTTTTTTATTCCGGGTACGCACGTACGAGACGCGGGTAAAACGTGGGGATAGTGACGTGATAAATCCTTTGTTCTCTTTCATTGGTGGAAAACCAAAGTTGAAACTGGCGTCATAGAATGTAGATTCTGGTCTGCTAAGGTGGCAGGCTAAGGTCGCAATCGTATTTATTATATGTACGCCTACGCTAGCTAATTATTTATTATAGCCGAATCCCATAGATTTTTGGGAAAATAGCATAAGAGCAAACCCCAAAAAGAAATCTTCATTTTCAAAATTTATATACTAGATGAGTGTTATGTACTGGCTTGTTGGACGTTGAATGAACAGAATGGTGTTGATTTAAATAAATATCTTTAACATTGAAAAGAAGAAAAGCATAATGACCAAGAAGATGAATAATTTGACCCAATTTGTTCTCCTGCAAGCCTCATCTTTTGGACATGGACAAATGACATCCCTTTTATATGTAGGACCGTTGAAATAAAACGAATGTATAAACTAAATAACTAAGTAATAATTTAAATTGATGAAATACCTGTTTACATTGTTTTGTTGCTTACACAAAATCTCCAATTTGCCAACGGTACATACGTACATTGAAAAGTAAGACAACTTCTGTACAAGAGTTGCTGATATTAGTGGCTCTTCTGCTATCATTTTCTTCTGTTAAATTGAAAAAAATACAATGAATTACAATTTATAAATATATAGTAAATATATTTGTATAGTGAGTATGGAAATGAAGATCGGGGATATTAATATAAGGTTCTCACTTGGGCATATATAAAGAAGTTGATGACATCGGATGAGGCGAAAGAGGTATGTAGAGACCGAAGCGCTTGGCGCTCCGTTCTCTCTGACTACTCTACTAGGGATAAAGTGTGAAGCAAAGTTAAGTTCTTCGCTTTGGTAACAAATATGGCGTTGAGTTCCGCCCCTCAACGCGCAATGTTTCTGCGGTTCGTGGATAACGGAGTGTCTTAACCATCTTTTCTTCTGTATACTCTGCAAGATACCGCATTAAGCTACAATAATTTTATTTAATTAATGCAAACCGTAGACAGCACATGAAGATTCTGCTGAAATGATACCCTTGAAGTACCGGCAACTAACGAAACATCGCTTTGAACTCCAAACTGCCTTCCTGCTGCTACATCCGTTGTGGATGGTGTCTTCTTAGTAGCTTCATTAAAATTTAATGTATCGTCCATTATTACGAGTTATGATTCTTCCTTTTATGACACTACTGACAGCTAAATTGATAACAATATAAAAATAGATTTGCTAGTATTTTAAACGAAAAAAAAAACCGGTGGAGGTTCTCTATACTACGATTTATAATATATTCCTGATTGTTACTAAAATATCTTTGTTACTGTAAAATTATACAGGCAGAGTTGTTTATCTCTTAATTAAATTAGTTGGTCCGTGGATGTAAAACTTTATTATCTTCTAACTTATTATTATCGGCTTCTACTTACTCTGTTATGCGGAAGAATTACGTTGAAACATCCTAAAAACAATACAACCTAAGGCAGTCGTGACGCAGGGGCACGAGCGACTGCCTGTAAGTGCAACAGTTGTATGTTTGATTCCTACTCGGGGAAATAAAACATATAATATTTTCGTCTCGCTTCGTAACGAGGTAAAACACGGCGTTGAGTTCTGCCACTCAACACACAACGCCTCAAGATGTCGGCAGAAAGACTGAAATTGAAGTGTTTTAATGGGGAACGGAGTTTCTAAACAGTAGAATCCTTATCCTATTCTATGTGCAATCGACAATCTTTAAACTTATTTTCAACATCAATTATGTGTATTTTGAACAGTTTTAAAGGAAGCGATAATTTATTTAATGATCGCTTAGGGTTCTCTAATCTTCGAAATCGAGGAAATTATTCTAAATTTTCCATTTAACTAATAATTATAGCATTTGTTGTTAAGTACAGCAATTTTATTTTCAAAATTTCACGTTGTATCCGCCCCGCGCAGCAGGGCACTTAGGCAGCGGGAACCTAGTACTGAGACACTCCATTCTCTACGCACTGTCCACGTAAACCTGCGCCTCTTGGAAACCGTCCAAGCGCTCTGATCGCTAAGCCATAGGTTCTCATCAAGCTTACTAACGATTATTCGACGTTCGTTTTATTAAATGTATTTTCTTTCCTAATCGTAAACTAACTCTTTAAAATTGGTGAAAGGATAATATAGTTTGTAAATACAGACTAACATTTATCATTGGATAAAGTCTTATAGACTGAGCTTCTATTATGAGATGACTTCATTTGAAAAGTACCATTCACCCGACCAGGAACTAACTTTAAAACCAAAAAATTATTAAAAAATTAAATTAAATCAGCTTCACGCTGTATCCCGCACACAGTAGGGTAGGCAGAAGGAACCTAGTGATAAGATACTCCGTACCCCACTTTCCGTCGAATTTTTCAGGTATTGCATTTTGAGTGGCGGAACTCAACGCCGCTCTTTACCACACCAGAGTGAAGAAATAGAAATATACATTTAAATAAGTATTTTATTTCCTCTAGTGGGAATCGAACCCACAACCGTCGCGTTACAGTCACACCCTTGTACCCCTGGCCACGACGGCCTCAAATAATTAAACACCAAATATTTCTAGTTATCATTATTTATTACAAAAGTCGCTGTATTTCAATAATTTCAAGATGAGACAGCATCTTTAATACCTTCGTAAATATTTATCTATATTTTAAGCTACGTTCTCATTATTCGTCTTTATCTAAGTTGAACTGCCACAACGTACCTACTTTGTAATCTACTTTGTAAGATCCAACTTCAGCTTTGTTGACTAAGTGTCTGCTTAAGTCCCTGGGTGCTTGAGATATATGGATTAAAAATAAATAATTTTTACTATCCAATTTCTATAAACAACAATCTTACTACTTACAACGCCATTACTAAGACTTTACTAACATAAAGTCAAATTCAAGAACCTTTTCCAACAAGTGTGCCATTAAATAAAGACGTGTGTGAAAATTTAATTACCGTGTGACAGTCTCACATCAAAGATGTTAGAAAGTTCATTGTTCTCTTAGTAACAAGCAAACATTCAAATGTACGTTCCAAGTATCAAAAACGACCGTATTTCATAGAAAATACTGAAGAATTTCATTTGAAATACAAGACAAATGTCTCAGTAAATTTTGAGGACAGAATAATATGTTACAAAGACTTTCAATTAGGTTTAAATTTATGCATGAATTAAGTGGATATCAATTTGTAGCTATTATGTATAATATATTATTAACTTTAATTGGAATAACGAACACTGTCTGGAGATAAATTATTTGAAATGTCTCGTTTTATAAGGAAAAAACAAAAAAAAAAACAACAAATATTCTACTAGATCATAATCAATGTACTTATTTTATGAATATTATTTTAACTCATGTGCCGTGTGACGTAACTCTACCACACGTACTTTAGTCGCCTCTTACGACACCACCAGTACCAG
>DWAO01005970.1:0-11310 GCA_018230605.1 Heliconius congener
CGCTACCCAAAGATAATTACTAAGAATTATCGTCTGGCAAGAGAGAATACTATTTATTAAATATTTTTAACATTTTTGAAATGTTATTCCACACTTAGGAAGGGAAAATACTTACTTAGAAAATGTATAAAAAACTTTAACGTAGCGGGATTTGAACAAGCAACCAAAACGCTGAAAATAGTGCGTTAAATAGCAACGTTTCAGTAAAACATAATATTAACATAACAAAATAAAAAATTCCAAAAGTAACTAATTCCACCAACACACGAGTACCTCTATCTATATGAATAAGAAAATAAGGCTTAACTTTTCAATAGATATCGAAACGAATATTAAACATTGAAATCCCTAAAAGATTCTCGAGAGCCATTGCGAATTTTCTTATAAACAAATTTTCCTTCCGCTCAACAAAAAACGTATTAAAGTAAATAAAGCACACAATAGAATCGTTTATTCGAAATCAAATGGAAGAATATTTTTCGTGGAACGAATAAAACTTGATTCCTCTGCGAGTTGTGGATAATAATGATAATAGCGAAGTTCTTGAATTTTCACTGATGACAAAACAGACACTTTTTAAATTGTATTAAATGAACCAATTAGGCTTATATAAAGTGTGCTCTTTCTATATTAGTTATAAAATGTATTTATTTTGTTTTCTTAATTTAGAATTTAACATTCTTTCTAAGTTTTTTTTTTTTGTAAAAGAAGAAATAACGTATTACTAAATAGATTTACGCTGGTGCTGGATCTTTATCGCGTTGCAGGATGAGGAACTCAGAGCGTTACCTTACGACCCAAGAGTAGGTTTAAGGGGACCCTTAGAAATAGGTATTAATGCGAACGAAGAAATGAAAATATAAATTAAAAAAAAATATTTTTGCTCCTCGAGTATGGGATCGTAAAGTTAAAAATAATAATTATATTAAAAATAAGAGTAACATGCCTAATTTGATGCTGTCCTGACGCACAGGCATAACCGTGTGACGATTGGATTCGATTCTAACTTGGGGGAGTGGGGGAGGCGTTGAGTTCTGCCACTCAATACTTCATGAATTCGGCGGAAAGTGGTAACCAAAGTATATTAATGGGAACGAAGTGCCTCAACGCTAGGTTCCCTCTGCCCACCCTGCTATGTGTTGGCTATAGCGTGAAGGATAAAAAAAAATCTTTTTATTTCTCTATAATTATACTAGTCTTATTCTAAAACAAAATATTTTTTCATTTAAAATTTGTAATGGGTACGGTATGGGCAATCTTTTTTATTTCAAATATCTTATATATTAAAATACATTAAGTAAGAATTTATCGTATAGACATTCTTAATTTTTTTATTAAAAAAATTAAAATACACGTAATTTTGGTAAAATTTACTGAAAATATAAGCAGAAAGTGAATTATTGCACATATACATAATTAAAAAGTCATTATGATCTTTCATAATCCATTTGAATTATACAAATAAAACAAATAATTTTTATGTTAAATAAAAATCAAACTCAGCTTCACGCTGTATCTCGTGCAATGCGTGAGACGTTGGACTTTGCCTTGATGCCAAAGCGAAGAAATGAAATTTTTTATAAAAATAAATCATTCCCTCGAGTGGAGATCGAACCCACAACAATCGCGTTTCAGTTATACGACGGCTTCAAAGATCATCAATTTAACTTCAATATTTTAGTATTAAATATTTAAATTTAATTGAGAATATCACAACTATAAACCTTTCTTTACGGAAGATCCATGAAAAATCTTAAAACATATTATGTTCTTACTATATGTACGTGGTCTTACTTTATCGCCGGTAATTATACTTCCTTTATACTGAAATTTGTTTTAGAAAAACTAAAATTTGTGCCTTTTACACTAAATACAGACTTAGTCTGTAAACACGTATCTTGTGAGCGATTGAAACAAAAAAATATGAAGTTTACCCCATTTCGTAATTGATAAATTTAATTAATACCAAATATTAATAATTAAAATAAAATAAATCAATAAATCAGCTTTACGCTGTATCCCATACACAGCAGAGTAGGCAGAGGGATCCTAGTGTCAAGACACTTCGTGTTGAGTGGCGTAACTCAATATCGCGCTTTTCCTCGACGCCACAGCGAAGAAATGAAAATAATAATATAAATAAATATTTCACTTCTTCGAGTGGGTATCGAACCCACAACCAGACGATTTTACAGTATATTAATAATTAATACATAATATTTTATTATAGAAATTAGATATTTATATATATTTTTTGGCTTGTTCCAGATGAAATGGCAAGTGGCTGGCGGGATGGGCATACCGTTCGCTGCTGCTGTCTTCCTAACGTTGCCCCTCTTCACGTCTTCCACGGGAGATATACGTAAGCGAAACCAAAAAGAACTTATTAAATTATTATTTTTTTTCTCCAGATTTATACAGTGCCTGTAAAATGTCTTTATATTTTTAATAAATTGATTTATTCATTACTGGTAAATTATATTATTAAAATTCAATTTATATAATTACGCCAGTCGTGGCGCAGATTCCTCGCTCTGATAACGACGCAAAGCGCTGTGTTGAGTTCCGCCACACAACACAATGCCTCATGAATTCGAAGGAAAATGGGAAACGGAGGTGCCTTAATGGGAACCGAGTGACTCAACACTAGGGGTTCCCCATGCGACATATGAGATACAGCGTGAAGCTAATAAAATAAAAATCTATTTTTATTTATGAAACAAAGAACACACACTTCCATTTTATCACTATAGCACCTCTAAAATAAATATAGATTCAAATAGAATATTTTTTGCAACGTGACGAACAATGCAAAAATATTGTGCAAAAACCGCAGCTTATGAAGTATAAAGCTGGATAAATCGACGTGCTGGCCAGCTCGAGCGTAACGCTAGAAATTTTCCGATGAAAAATCGAAAATTATTCTCCACAAATTTTCAAAGGTTCACACTTCAAATGAGTGGTCATGTAAAGAAATGTATTGTGTTCTGAAAGTACTGCATTTTTGTATATTAACAGTAACCAACTATGTAATAAATACATCAGCCTCACGCTGTATCCTTTACAAATCAGGGTAGACAGAGGGAACCTAGTTTTAAGACACTCCGTTCCCCATTTTACGCTCAACATCATAATATATATAATAATATAATATGGTGAAGTTGATATTTTTAATATTACAACATAAATGCTATAAAAATATCAACTTCACCATATTATATTATCTAACAATACTTGGATTATAAATACATATGTATATAAAGATACTCGTAAAATACAATCCTTCTTGGTTCAAAAGGGGTAAAAAGGGAAAAAAATAAGTTAAATATAAGTATAAACATTCTCAACTGCACTACGAAAGGAAAAAGGTAAATTTTCCTTTCCTCTCCTAATTAACGTCAAAAAACAACCGAAAGCCAATATCTTTCTTGAACTCTGAATAGACAAAACAACATCGAAGCTTAACTGTAAACATGGTGGTTATCGTTCCAATTTGAGAAATTATCATTTTTAATTTCAAATCGATATCTCCAAGCGTTCCTGAGATAAAGCCTCTTCTCAGATAGACAAACAGACCGACGGACGGACAACAAAAAACCTTAGAAGGTACGGAACCCTAAAAAACGTACAGCGTTAAGTTCCACCACACATAGAAAGCAGAATAATAAGAGGATATAGTGACAAAATATTCCTTAAAAAAGGAATATTTTGTCACTATATCCTCTTTTCATTACAAGAATAGATTTAATATACCATATCATATCTTTCCAGGGCATCATGGGACACGGGCGCGAGGCTGGCGCGGCACTGTGCAAGCGCCGGCGGATGTCACAGCGAACAATTCTGTCAGCAACGTCACCGCCCAGCTGGGCGGAACAGCTTATCTGCACTGCCTTGTGGGACACCTGAGTGAACGAGGGGTAGGTTGATTGTTGATATTGTTGTCGCTTTACACCCAATGCTTTCTGTTTAAGTGTATTGAAATTGAGTGATTTTATGGAGAGATAGAAGGTTTTATAAGCATCTACAGGCTAGATTAAACTTTTATATATTTTTTACCATTACGCGTTATCCCGCACATTCAAATCCCACAGCAGTAGCTAAAAGAAACCTGTGAACCAATTGTTAAGACACTACGTTCTCATTAAGGCACTTCCATTCCCTAATTTCCGATATATGTAAAATTTTCTTTTTCTCGCTCTCACTCGCTCTCTTTAGTTACGAGGCAGGAGCTAAGAGTTTTAATAAGTAACAGAGTATCTTAACACATTCTCACGGGTTCCCTGCCTACCCTGCTATAATCTGGATACAGCATGTAGCTGCAACAGTATTTAATTGAATTCCTATTGAGTAAAAAGAATTTAAAGGAGTGTCTTAACCACAGATTTCCTCTTCTCTACACTCTAGTAAAAGCGGGATAAAACGAAAAATTACATTTTTTTTTAAGAGTACAGAAATCTTTATTAGGTACCTTATGAACAAATATCCAACGTGAACGTAATATAGGAAGACCTCACAGTCGGGCCACTATAAATATTCGCGGACATAACGACGGGCCCGTTTTTCTTCTTGCTATATATTACATATTTACTTCTATATAAATTTCAGCTTAAGACCCAGTCGTAACAACTTTTGATTAATGCTTATTTAGAAAAAGTAAAATAAATTTGAATGTATTATATATATTTATAATATTATATATATTTATAATAAATGAGAAAAATAAATATGAGCGGGATTTGAACCCACGCCTCATGGACGATTTCCAATAGGCGCGGGCTTAAATCGTGCTACGTAATTTTTTTGTACGTTTTCTTTTTTTTTTCTTAAGCCTGGAATACCATTATAAAAATGTTAAAACTATTGTTTATTTATAATTAATCTATAATAATAGATTTTAATTAAAATCTTCTCAATAATTTAAGAAGATACTAAATTTTAATTAAAATTATTATATATATTTATAAATATATAGATTTTATAATTATATAGATTTTCTTCCTAAGTTAAGAAAATCTATATAATTGTGAATGAGGGATTTAACAGAAAATTTAATAAAAGAAAAAATATATTTTATCACAGAAAGCGATTTTTTCATCTTTATTTTCTCTACATCTCTGACAGTTATAAATAAATAAATTGTTTACTGTCACATTTTGTACCTCTGTGCCACCATTTTCACGACAAATAATCTTTATTTCTATGTTGTTTAAATAAAAAAATTTTGATAAAGAAACAAATAAGTAAGTAAAAGTGCAAGTCACTAGAGAATTCACGGGGGATTGCAGTTAAAAAGCTAAGAAATTTATGTTCATCCGAAAACTTTAGTTATCTAAACAGACCCCGAGGTTTCGACAGCGACAGTGGTTTTAGTAAATCCTTTGGAACTATTTGATTTAACTAGTTTTATGAAAATAAGTACTTTTTGTCATGAATAAGAAATTTTTTGATTTTTTTTTTATCATAATATAAAGTCGATTTCATTCACTTCGATGTACGCTTAAATAATTCACGCAAGACAACAGATGTTTTTTGCATATAGCAGAGTGTTAAGACACTCCGTTCGTCACTTTCCACTAAATTCTGAAGGCGTTACCTGTTACCAAAGAAAAGAAATAGAAATAATTAAATATTTCATTCCCTCGAGTGTGTATCGGACACACAATACGTCACAATTCCTGTCACACGCCTATACGCGACTGGCTTTACTGATTTGAATATTTTATATAGTAAAATAGTAGTTCAAAACAGAGTTACCTCAAATTTTCATAGAATTTTCATCCGATCAACAGTAATCACGTTTTACACGCCAATTCGAAAAGATAAAATGGCATCGTTACGTTGAGTGCACACAGCGGACGTCTTTGTTATTCTAAACCTCGTTAGGGCAACCCAATTTTGTTGTGATAAGAAAATATTATAATGTTAAATATTTACTGTTGTTAACATGGTGTATTAAACAAGACGTACGTGATGATAATATACGTGTACATATTTATTTTAGGACCAGCCGTGGCCAATAATTTTAGTTACAAGTTGTGGGACTTTACGCTGTTTCCCACTTTACGCTGCATTATGGACATTCTGCGTTGAGTGGAGAAACCTAATGGCGCGACTTGTCTTCTTATGAGAGAATAAAAATAATTTATTCCATCGAGTTGGAATCGAACCGTTGTACCGCTACGCGACGAGCCTCGTAGACTCGTAGCCTCGTAGCCTAATTCACTCGCTCGTAGCAATAAATGAAAAACCCGGAAAATATAATTTAAAAATCAAATTATACAGTAGTAGTTGTTATGTTCAAAAGTTGAGGCCAGTGGTGGCGCAGGGGCGCAAGTGTGTGACTGTAAGCGCGATTGGTTGTGGGTTCGATCTTACTGGACTCAATGAAATGAGATATTTATGAAAAAATATATATTTTCGTTTCTTCGCTCCTGTGTCGAGGCAAAGCGCGTTGTTGAGTTCCGCAACGCAAGACGCCATGCCTACAGAAAATGGGGAACGGAGTGTCTTAACACTATGTTCCCTCTACCCCACTCTGCTGTGTGTATATGCAGACAAATCAAAAGAACTTACTATATTTAAGTAAAGAATTGAAATTAAATAATTACTAAGTATGTTTCATTTTGCAGCAAGTATCGTGGGTGAGAAAACGGGACTGGCACATACTGAGCTCTGGCAAATTCACTTACACCAACGATGAAAGATTTCAGGTATGTATAAAAAAAATGATTATTTTAAAAATCATGTATCACTTTTAGTGCAATGCTAAGAAAAAGAACATGTTTCACTTTTAGTAATATAAGCATTTAATTTCTAACAATACTTTTGAAATTAATGTTTTTGCACTATGTACCTACTGGTTGCGACGTTGAGTTCCACTCAACTGGTAATGCCTTCAGACTCAGTGGGGACTGGAAGTATCTAGTAAGTAATGGAAACGGAGTGTCTTAACACAATCCCTCTATCTACCTTGCTATAGGCAAGATACAGCATGAAGCAAAAAATCCTACCTTTTAAGACTAAATTCCTTTCTTCGAAGGTTGTCTGCCAGATATTGCTATTACCAATAGGACCGCCTTTGACCACTCCGTAATTATTTTAAGACTTTTAGTATTTTTCTTTGTATACAATATAGTGTTTCTTTTTTTCTATCCTCTAGCTACAATAAAATAATTAAAAAAATATTGACCCCTGTGGTTCCGCAAGGGCGCAAGCTTGCCACTGTAAACGCAACAGGTTGTGGGTTCAATTTGTACTCGATAAAAGGAAACATTTAATAATTTAATTTTTTACGTACTCGAGTGGGAATAGAACCTATAAACGTCCATGTTAACAGTCAGATACTATGACGATGCGCCACAACAGCCACAAATACCTTATATTAAATTAGTAAGTTTTACAAATGAAAACAACGTTGTATAAAGTAACTTACGTACTCTGTATCTAATACTAAACTATTATATATAAATAAATGTAGCGTTGAGTTAGCAAAATTACTAAATAAGTAGATAAAAGTGGTACATAAATTTAATTTTGGCCTTATACTAGAGCTACGCTGAAAAAGGAACAAGTATCGGTCGTAGGTATAGGTTGTAGGTTTGGTTCTGGTTCATGATAATATAATATAGGTATCTCTTTCTTCAGTTAGTTAACTGAGAGTAGAATTTGTAAGTGAATTTTAACTCAGGTTTTACTATTAATATTTTGAATGATGGATACACTTTCATACAAGACATACAATAAATAAAAATATTAACAAATAATTCATTCATTAAATGTGGGGATCGAACCCACAACCGACGTGTTACAATCACACTCTGTATGACGACGACCTCAAATCGTCAGTTCTGGTATCACCACAATACCGGTACCACTATTACAATAACGTTATCCCAAACGATATCAGAGCTGATTTATAGGCAATAGCTAACAATCCGTCCGTATGTTGGTCCTATACATACTCGTATATATCAGAACCAATCAATCTAAAGGACAAATTAGATGTGATTGTAGTCCGTACATTACTAGTTTGTTTTTGTTTTGCATTGTATATCTGTAGGTCAGATAGTATGAATGCTTGAAGCATATAAGAAAATATAAAAAAATATATATTTTCTTATATTCTTGGATTTGTATTATTAAGCCATAATGGTGCTGTGTCAGGGATAGTGTCTAATTTTAAACGCAATCGGTTCAATCCCCAAACGGAGAAACAAATTGTTTAAATTATTTTTGTTTTAATTGGGCAGAAGGCCGTAAAGGGAAGTATCTTGGAAAGGTACCTAGTATTAAGACACCAGGATCGAAGTATCTTAATGTCCTAAGACACTCCGATTCCACATTTAACCTAATATTTGAGACATTGCGTGTTGAACGGCGGAACTTGACGCTGCCCTTTATCTTGTTGGTAAAAAGCGAGGAAGTAAAAAAAGTAATTCGTGCCGTCATATGACTAAATAATAACTTAACTTAACTTAGCTTCACGCTTTATCCCTAGCGGGGTAGTCAGAGAGAACGGAGCGCCAAACGCTACGGTAACTAAATAATAGATATATCTAAATAATAAAAATTATTACCTAATACAGTAATGGTACAAAAGGTTGTGGGTTCGATTACCACTCGAAATAATTAAATATTTAATGCTTCCATTTCCTCGTTGTGGCAACAAGACAAAGGACTTACGCCACACAACCCACAATGCCTCCGAAGTATCTTAGAGAGGAACAGAGTGTCTTAACAATAGGTGCCCAGGTTCCCTCTGCCTACCCTGCCATGGGACACAGCGTGACCCAAAAAATACCAAATAACAAACCATTTCCAAAACCACAAAACAAAATGATTTAGTTTATTCCACCATCCAAATCCTGCAGGGCTCATCACATTTAGCAGAGCGGCCGCGTTAGCTGCGGTTTTCAATTCATGTTCATTTAATGTTTCGGACTAGTACAGTTACCTAATTTCCTAAACGAATGTTATTTGGTTATTGTATTAGTTTGCTTATTATTATTAGTTTGTTACTGCATTGCGGAGATTTTGTTGTTTTTTTTTTTGTATTATTAATGTGAAGACTTCGTGGGAGAGGAAAAGAGTGAGTGTCCTCTGAGAAGAAGAGCGAGAGATTGCCTCTTATTTTTATTTTTTATTCATATTATGCGACAGCGTTGAGTTCAGCCACTAAACTCTCAATGTTTTCAGTATTCGTTGAAAAGTGAGGAACGGTGTCTTTAAGTGTTTATGGAGTGTCCTAACACTAGGTTCGCAGGTTTCCTCTTCCTACATTGCTATCTGGCTAAAGCGCGAAGCTAAAACAAAAAACAAAATGTATGTTATACCTATCCAAGATAATGATATAAGCGTATGAATTTAAACCCTGCTATTGCTCACTGGGGAAGCTGATATTTGCTATACAATATATATTTAACTTAACTTTACTTAACTTAGCTTCACGCTTTATCCCTAGCGGGGTAGTCTGAGAGACCAGAGCGTCAAGCGCTACGGTCTCTACATACCTCTTTCAACTCATCAACATCTTCATTTTACTTTTTCTTTAATCAATCAGATTCACGCTGTATCCCGCACTCAGCAGGGTAGGCAGAGGGAACCTAGTGTTAAAACACTCCGTTCCCCACTTTCCGCCGAATTTGGGAGGTATTGCGTGTTAAATGGCGAAACTCAACGCCGCTTTTTGCCTTAACACCAGAGCGAAGAAATGGAAATAAAATTTTTTATAAATATTTAATTTCCGAGTGGGGTCGAACCCACAACCGTCGCTTTACAGTCACACTTTTGTGCCCCTGCCCCACGACTAGCCGCCTTAAATGAGATACGTATACAAAAACAAAATAATTATATTTCAATTCCAATTACCCATCTCGACTGTTGAATTGGAGAGCCTCAGCTCCGAACATTTTTTCCTATTTTCGTTCATTAAATGTTTCGGTCGTATTTAGAAGAACATCACGTCCGCATTACCAGAATGGAAGGTCGGTCGATATAATTAATTATACACAGCCATTGATATAGTCTTATACGCTTTGGAATGGTAGGCTCTTCAGAAAGTATTTTACTTGGCTCTTGTGTATAAATAGATATTTCTATGGAAGTTGTAAGTGAACTTTTATTAACCTTATACTTTTTAGGGTTCCGCACCTCGAAAGGAATAAAAGGGGCTATTATAGGATCACTTGGTTGTCCATCCGTCCGTCTGTCTATCAAGACTAAGGTGAAATAATACTAAATATTTAGGTCTATCGAAGTGTAGGTTGCAGGGAGAATAGGCTTAATAAAATCAAGCTTCTAAGGCAACGCAATCAAAAGATACGAGCATTTATCATCAGATTTTGCTGAATTCTGTATGAAGTTAGAATGCAAACCTAAAGGGTACTTCTCGTGGACTTACATTTATGAAACTGAAATGAAACCTTACAACACAAATACAGAAAAATATTATTTTTACTTATTTTTGCTATTTAATTAGTTATTTTTTTCTTACTTTTCTAACTTTTCTAAATTTTTCTTCATAAAATACTTACTTTTTAGTGTCAAAAACTTAGAATCGGCACACCAACGTCCAATGATTTCGACGAACTGTTAAATAGTTATTAAGGAAACGCCAAGAGTTCAAATCCCGCTACGTTCAAATTTTTATACGTTTTCTTAATAAGAATTTTTCTTTGCTAAGAGTGGAATAACACTTTGAAAATGTTAAAAAAGAATACAGTGGCTCTTTCAAAATATAAATGGCTCCTTCATACAACTTCTCCCCTACTTGTACAACTTTGCATAAGTTTCATAGTAACAAGTCGATGAAAAAAAAATATATTATAAAAAATATTTTATATAACTTAAAGTTTCTTAAGTAAGATATTTGCTTGAACTATTATATAACCTTATCTATATATAATATAGTCCACCTTTTGGATATTGAGTCCTTTGATTTCCAATTCTGTATGAAGTTTTCCAACCATTCGTGCATCGCAAGAGGCGAGGAATGGCCGTTGAAGTGCTCAAGAATGCTGTATATCCAACAAATGGCATGTCCAGTGAATATACAATCCTCCGATATAAATTTAACTATTAAAATTAGAAAAATATTGTGTTTTTTTTTTAGTTCTCAATAATATATTATTAATATAAAATTATTGTACAAAACAAAAGTTACAAAAAAGTTTTCTAGGCCTATATTCTATAGCAGCTTCACGCTGTTTCCCGCACACATTACGGTAGGCAGAGGGAACCCAGTGTTACGGCACTCCGTACCCCACTTTCTGCCAAATTCTGGAGGCATTGCGTGTTGAGTGGCAGAAC
>DWAO01005971.1:0-11309 GCA_018230605.1 Heliconius congener
CATCAGGTGACCCGCACGCTCGTTTGCCGTGTCTTTTCCATAAAAAAAAAAAAGGGCGGGGGTAATCTGGGAACTGAGAGTTTAGACACTTCGTTCCCTTTAAAACACTTTTGCCCCTTAATTACCGCGAAATTCTAGAGACATTACGATTTGAGTAGTGGATCTCAACGCTCCATTTTGCCTCGCTTTCAGAGCGAGAAAAATGATAGTACAGACACTATATGGATTTGTATTGGAGTATTAGTAGAGACATACCATCCAAAGGACTTAAATCATATTAATTCCAGTTCCGGATGCTGTATTCAACATAATAAATTATTCTCAATAAATGTCTCCTCAATTGCTCTAAGGATGTGTAACTTTGACATGATATAATCAATTATTTTGTCTCGAGTTTAATATCTAATGGTCTTTTGAGGCGTAGGGGCACAGGTGTGTAAACGCATCTAATTATTATAGGCAAATATACGGCGTTGAGTTTCGCCACTCAACATACAATGCCTCTAGAATTCGGCGGAGAATGGAGAACGGAGTGTCAAATAACTAGGTTCCTGTTCTAATCTAGTTCTAGAGATTAGCACGTACAACCAAACAAATTCTCCTTCCATTCTCCAAAATGTTATTAATATGCAATATTTTATAAAGTTCCAGTTACACTTTACATTTTCCCCCTTACACTCCTCAAAAACATAGTAATTTTCATCTTTGTACGCACAATAGTTTTGATTGTGCGTTGTTTAGTCACTTACAAGTATCTATAGAGTATTTATCATCAAATCTAGACTTTATTATAATTAGTTTACTATTAGGTTCTAGTCAGTTAATAGACATTTGTACCTGAATCCATATTACTGAATAATATACATTATTGCATCCAACGGCGACGTCCATTTCACGTCGAGTGAGCGTCGCTTTGACACTCAGTTGTTATGCTAATATTAAGATGGTGTTTAATATGTTTTATTATTTATTATAATGTGGTAGCCAGTCGTAGCGTATGGGCACAAGTAAACGCGACAGGCTGTGAGTTCGATTACCACTTGAAGATACATTTAATATTCGTAGCGTTGAGTTCCACTCAAAACGTAATGGCTCCAGGATTTAGTGGGAAGTGGTGAATGAAGGTGTCTTATTGGGCGATCCCTTTAAGTACTAGGTTATCAAGTTCCCTCTGGTTACCCTGCTATGTGCGGGATACAGCGTGAAGCTTGCGGGTTATGACGGTATTTTTGTAAGTGTTAAGAAAATATTGGAACTTATGCAATGATATTATCGTTTGTTCTTATATCATTTGATTATATTTCACTTTAATAATTAATTATTTTTTGTTACAGGTAAAGAATGCTCTATTATTCTATATCTTTGTATTAAGTAAGTTGTTATATTATATTCAAATTTTATTTTTAACGTAGTCGTACTAACACTAAATAGACTGGAGCCCAGGACCTCCAGACCGTTTTAGGAAAACTAAAAGTTTGAGATTTTTTTATCTTATATATAGTTAAGATGCACTTACTAACTTGAAAGTGGGGTCCTTTCAGAGGTAGCGCCATCTAAAGGTAAATAGAATCCACGCTAAGTTAGTAAGTTGAAACACTCGTATTTAAATATGTTTTTAAAAATAATTAAAAAAATATTTTTTTATTTACTACCAGATCATTTACGTGGGCTCTTACGCCCGTCAGATGTCGTTTAAAATTGAGGCAAACTACGATATACTAGCCTAATATTAAATTTTATATTAATTTTTATATTAAGGTTCCATAAATTTATGTTTCGATAAAGTTCCCAAGTGTCTGGAACAATGCTCATGTGAAGGACACCAGCACTCTGTACTCTGAGAATAATGAGTAAATATTAAAAGAAATGGTATGACGGTCGTGAATTCGATTCCCACTTGAGCGAATGAATTATTATCAGTTCTTAACATAAATATAAAGCGCAGCGTCGAGTTCTACCACTAAATAACGACAATATTTCGAAAATTGAGCATAAACTAGAGAAAAGAGTATCTTAACCCTTCCCTCGTCCTACCCTGATATATACTCAAATATATCTCTCCCTAATTAGGCGGAAAGTTCAGAACGAAAGCGTCTTAGTGAAAACACATTGTCTTAACATTAAATTCCCAGGTTCCCTTTGCCTAACCTGCTACCTGCTATATACGAGAAACTATAAAAAATTGATCTCTATCTATATATTCCGATATATTCCGATATTCTCACATAGCTATACATACATACATAAATAATCTAATAAACATAATATAAACAGGATCGTCAAACATAATTAACATGGGGGAACAAACACCTTATAATTCTATATAATACCAACCAATATTTGCGTATGAAGTTAATACGAACAAGGGTTGTAACACTGTGAGAGTTTACATCCACTATTATTATAGGATTAGTTGGTTCTATTATGGTACAATAGAGGATAAAAGGGTTATATATTGAAAAAAAAAGTGCTTTTGGAGGAAAGTCGGAGTTAAAAAGTAGCGCAAGCGATTGTAAACCAGACCGTTTATGGATTCGATTACCATTCGCTCTTGTAACGAGGTAAGCGTGGTTGAGTTCCGGGAACCTAGTTAACTGGAGTGTCTTAGCTAGGTTCCTAAGTTCACTTTGCCTACCAAGTGAAGCTAATAGAGAAGGTATCAACAAGTAGCCTAGAGTTTAAACATTTTGTTCTTTACTTTTTCTCTCTAATCGCGTCTAACTTGCACCATCAACCATACCTTGCCACCGCATTCATGTTTTCGTTGATTAAATTAATTAAAATCATGTGGCTTTGTAATACTTACCTAAATTGGGTAAATATCTGTGGATAATACTGGTACAGCTTATATTAAATGTATCCTTAGCTGGTTCCTATTTTCGAGACATTCGAGACAGTGGCGGAACTCAACTACGCGGTTTGTCTTGTTACCAGAGGGAGGTAATAAAAATAATTCATTCTATCGATTTGGAATAATATTAATTAAAAGCTGTGGTTCCACAGCACAATAGAGTCTTACTCTTAACGCGATGGTCGCGAGTTCTATTACCACTCGGGGAATGATTACTTTTTGTTTTCTCTTTTTAGTATCAGAGCAAAGCGTGGCGGTGAGTCACGATTCAATATAATAGCAAAGTCTTGAAAATTGGATGGTATGCAGTAAATGGAAGTGATTTAGCAGAGACGGTGTGTCTTAACACTGGGAACCTAGTGGCCCTAGGTCCCCTTTCCCTACCCTACCATATGCGGAATACAGAGTGACGCTAAAAAAAATATAAAAAGATTGACAAATACATCTAAATACCTATATAATATTACATATTTCACATTACAATGTAAAATAAATATCAACAAAACGGTGAGAATATCAAACAAAACTCACATACTTTTACAAAATGTCCACTCTAAATTAGCCTCTATTACATTCATCATAAGGTTGTTAATATAACACAAAAACTACGTTTTAAAAGGCTTAATCTTAATTTAGACCTAATACCTATAAAAATAAGGTACAAAATACAACTTACTATCTCGCTTGTATGAGGTGTTCGTGCCTTCACACAGTGTATTGTGATTGAATCCGCTACTAGATGAATGAAATTCTTGGATATCTACCAAAAATTCTTTGTAATATGAATGCTCAAATTGAATTGAATTGAATTAAATTGAATTGAATTGAAGTCTAGCATAACTGTTGACGAGGCAGGTCCCAGCTGGAGCATCTGAATAGATGTTTTTGTTACGTACGTAACGTACGTTGTATTGTTTACAATTTTGATTGTTTTGGTAAAGAAAAAGATATTGTTTTTTTTTATTTAAATGCATTTTTTTATTTCACTCTGTATTATGCATATAGAAATGTAAACAGAGGGAACCTAGTGTCAAGATAACCTGTTCTCATCTGTTCTGTTGAATTTTCGAGGTTTTCGTGTTGATTGGTTGAATTCAACGATATGCCTTTGCCTTGTTTCAGAACAAAGAAATAAAGATTAATAAATAATAATTCATTCACCCGAGCGGGATTAGAACCGACGACAGTTACAAATTCATTATTATTCCTTTTTGTTATGTTATAAATTGTTTTAAACCTTCTCCTCGAAATTTTGAGATAGTCAAATATAACGCTTCACTATCTTAAAAATTTGGCAGTTGATGAAAAACGGAATGTCTGAACACTAGGTTCCCTCTACCTATTCTGCTATATAGTGGAAATGCAGCGGGAATCTAAAAAAAAAACAAAAAAGAAAAATAAAAAAAATATTTAAGTTCCAATTAAACATTTTTCGCCGTTGTACAAAAAGAGATATTAAATTTAAAAGTTATTGGAACAGAGTTATCGAAATGCAAATAATTTTGTGGTATCGCCCGATCGATGTTTACTTTACAACGAATATGTATGTATGAATGTATGAATAGTAATAATCGTTGAATAATTACCAGTTGAGGCCAGTCGTGGCGCAGGCGCACTAAGTGAGACTGTCTGGTTGTGGGTTCGATCGCCACTCGAGGAAATGAAATATTTATTGAAATTTATATTTCCGTTTCTATGCTCTGATGTCGAGGCAAAGCGCGGTGTTGGGTTCCGCATCACAACACGGTTCTAGAATTCGGCGGAAAGTGAAGAACGGAGTGTCTTAACACTAGGTTCCGTCTGTCTACCCTGCTGTGTGCAGGATACAGCGTGAAGCAGATTCTAATTTTTGTAATGTTTTGCGTATTTCGGAACTATTTTTGATGCTTTGTTTGTTTTTTATTATTATTATTATTAACATACGTTATCAATGTATGAAAGTTTAATCCACATTCGACATTTTTTTTTGTATTAGATTTAAGAAGCAAAAATATATTTATTTCAGTTGCTTAATTACATAAAAAGTAAGGGGTTTTCTTATCTAGTTAATTAATAGTGAATATAAACAGTAAGCAGTCTTATCAGAGGGCCTCAAAGGAAGACAAAAATATTTTTTATACAAAGCGTAACAAGTGGTTTCCGACACCTAATTTGTAGGATATTTTAAATAGATACAAACGGGTAATTGGATGTATGTGCCTACAGTATTTAGTGTAAACCTGGATATTTGTTAATGTAATATCTCCATAAGTTCTTGAGGTAAATGGTCTTGACAGACTCACAGGCGAACAAAAACCTGATCGTGTAAAATCCATTTTTTCTTTAAAAGTGCTATGGAACACTAAAAACGTAGTGATGCAACTCTATCTGTATACAACGCAGATATAACTAAACCAACCGCAACCAAGGATTTCATCATAATGCAGGGTGATGATCTCAAAGTAGTGACTGAGTGATACTTTATTACGTTTCCCATAAAAACAAGAGCTCTCTGTAAATGGTCAAGTGAAAAAAAACATAGTGTTTCGACATTATCTCCATATAAAATATCAAACTAAACCAAGTGTGCCACAACTTTTAGGAATCAATAGCACCGGTACCACAGCGTTAATCACGGTTTAATCGCCAGCTACCGATAATAGTCCTAGTTAACGCAGTAATAGCGGATCGTCGTATTACAATTCGATACGGTGGGCTTATCAAATTGATTCGCTTTTTGACTTTTCATTGTTTAAAAGCTAGCTTAAAAGCTAGATTGATGTAAAATTATCTGTTTCTTGTGATCTAGTGTCACGAAACTCCGTTTCTCACAATTTTCGTAACTACTTATTGAGCAGAAATGCTGAGCATTGTCTTTTTACCAGAGAGAGATTAAATATAAATAAATCATTCCCAAAATCAAATCAAATCAGTTTCACAATGTATCTCGCATACCCCATTCAGGCAGAGGGAGTAGTGTAAAGACATTTTCCACTTTTTCCCGCCGGTTTATTGAAGGCATTGTGTGTTCAGTAGCGAAAATTAACTCAGGGCTTTCGCATTGTTGCCACAGCGAAGAAATATAAATAATAATAAATAATAATCCTTTCCTGGAGTGTGAATCGAACTCACAACTACCGCATTACAGATCCTTGGACTCCTGCGCCACGAGAGCTTATATTCCTTTTTCTATATTAGATAAACAACTTCATTATAAACAAAACACAAGTATATTTTTTCAAGGAAATAATATAAATCCCACCACTATATCCTATTTGAATCTTTTCCACCGAGAAAAACCTTAACAATCTTTAATAGATGTAATAAATTTCATATAATAGACAAGGGTTGGATTTTCGTCGGTGGGACAGGGGATTAACCTGTCCGTAACCCGGATTATCCCGCCCGGGATGTTGGTGTTCCGGGATTCCGGGATGTCGAGATTCCGGGATTCCCAGGATTGCCGGACAAGTGCATTGTTAGTAATTTGTCTGAACTGTTTTTTTTTTGTTGCTATTTAATTTGGTTTTTGGACATTTTCTTGTTGTAATGTCTCAGTTGTGGATATTTATATGGTATTTTTAACTTTTTTATATATTTTAGTGCCTAGGACCGACCTGTTTTTTTCACATCATTGTTCCAGGTGTAAATTTGATACTCGTACAGCTTATAATGTTGGACAGTTCTTTGGAATCGGAAAAAAGATTTTGTTAGCTTTTAGGGTTTATACCGCATATAGCAAAATAGGACAGAAACGCAGTGCTAGGACACTCTGTTTCCCATTTAATTTTAAAGACACTGGGTGTTGAATGACGAAATTCAACGCCGCGTTTTATCAGCGAGCAGGAAAATAAAAAAAAATCATTCCACCGAGTCGAAATCAAACCCACAACCGTCCGAAACCCAACGCTGTGCTAAATTATGAATTGAATAGATCGTAATCAGTATACAGCTTCAAATAAAACACTATAAACTTTAATTTTATGATTCAATTAAAGTGACTTGTGAATGCTTTTTCAATAAAATCAAATTACCAACACCAATTATCATCACCGATCGCGTCATTTACTTCATTTGTTTACGGGCAATACTAAATATTGAACTTTTATATATATATATATATATATATATATATATATATATATATATGACAGAGACAAATGGAAGGACAACTAAGTGATTTTATTACTTTAAAAGTATGTTCGACACAAGATTTTTGTCTTTTTAATATTAAATGTCCAATTGTAAAATAATACAAAATTTAATTGTAAACATAGTTGTAGGTTCAACATCCACTAAGGGAATGAGTTAATTTAATTTTCCACGTTGTAGTTAACAAAGTGCACAAGCACAGTGCCACAAATTTGGGCGGAGAAACAAAGAAAAACGGAGTGATTTGACACTAACATCCCAACTAACCCTGCTACATATAGGATACAGCGGGAAACTAAAAAAAAACACTAATCTAGTTCTTTAGTTTCAATCTGTTAGAAACTGTAGTATCTACATACACGGTCGCTACCCCAATTCACCCCTTTATAGTGCGAACAGAGCGATTTCACACCACGTTTAAAATTAACGTGGGAGTTAACCGCGTGTGGTTAAAATTAACCAGTCAGTTAACAACGTTCGTTAACTACGTCATATGTAATTAAACTATTTTAATATTTTAACACTTGGTGCATTGATAGGCGTGAAAGCGAAAATGCTTTTTGCGGTGACGGAGGATTCAGTTTTCGTACGTGATTATTTTAATATTCAATTTATTTAAATCAGCTTTGCGTTGTATTCCGCACACAGTAGGATAGGCAGAGGGAACCTAGCGTTAAGACACTCCGTCCCTTAATTTCCGCTAAATTCCGGAGGCATTCAGTGTTGAGTGGCGGAACTCAACGCCGTGTTTCGCTTCGGCACCAAGGCAAAGAAATTGAAAAAACAAGAAAAAAATATATATTTTCCTCAAATGGGGATTGAACTAGTAACCTGAACGTTTACAGTCACTCGTTTACCTACTTTACGACTGGCCTCAATTTACTTGAGATAAATTTTATAATTATACAAAAATACAAGTAGATATATTTTTCAGTTTCACGCTGTATCCCGCATAAGCATATAGGCTAAGAGAAGCCCTCCTCCTCCCTCCTCCCAATTTTTAAGATTCACGACTTCATCATTTGCGCGAGGTAAAGATAGTAGTTAATTCCCTTGAATGCGAATTGAACTCACTACCTACGTCTACCTTTATCCATAAATTATATATATATCATATATAGAAGAAAAGACAACTTTCACGTAATTTCTTATAATAGAAAATAAGATATCACTTAGCCACCTCAATTTATCTCTTTCAACACTCGAGAACGGCCAACTTCAATAAGACTAAAGTAAACACGTTAAAAATATGGCGAAAAAACACAAAGAAATGTACCGTGTATCTTTATAGAAATTCCCATTTTTGCTTAACAATGAAATACTTGCCAGTTAGATAATCTCTTAAGTAAATTTCGAGTGGCTAATATATACTTTATAAAGTTCCATTTCTTTATAAATATAACTTTATAAAGAATTCGTTTTAGTTACTCGAGTGGGTTGGTCCTTATAAGGATTTTAAATACGTTAATACGTTAGGCCGTCGTGGCGTTAGGGCACAAGCTTGTGACATGACGGTTGTGGGTTCGATTGCCACTCGAGGGAGTTGAATATTTGATATTTTCGGTTCGGCAGCGGAATATTATGAATTCTGCAGAAACCGGGGAATGGAAAAAAATGTATAAGGAACGGAGTGTCTTAATGTAGGTTCCCAGGTTCGGTCCTATTGCGGAATAGAGCGTGAAGCAACAAAAAGTATGTATTTAATCATCAATTTTACCCCACTTGTAACACTTCATTAATATAATAAATACAATGTAATCTAATATTTCTAAAATTGACCCCCTTTACTCCAGATGCGATAGTGATAAGGCACGATCTTAGCTCGTTGTGTATAATATCCTTACTTAGTAGAAACCGCACCAAAAATGTTATGGCCTATTATCATTTGCCTCGAAAAAGGTACTTTTAGATTTCTTTAGGGTAATTTAGAAATTTTATGCTACTTCCGCAGTTATGGAGCAAACTTCGTATATTTTTGTTATGTTTTAGCATTACACTGTATCCCGTATTTAGCAGAATTTACGACACTCTGTTCCCGTTAAGACACCTCCGTTACCCACTTTCCGACGTATTTTTGAGTCATTCTGTGTTAAGTAGCAGAAATGAAAATATTAAATATTTCATTCCCCCGGTGGGAATCGAACCTACAAACTCTGCGCCTCTATAGCTTCTATAAATATGTATAGAATAAAATTATATTGAATATCCTATATTAGGAGATCCTCTTGCAAATTTCTAATATCTCGCAATCAACATAATAGGAACGGAGTGCCTTGTGTTAAGGCACTCCGTTCTCCAACGTCCGCCCAATTTCCAAGACATTTAGCTTATCAATTTTTAATGTGGAATAACACTTTAAAAATATGAAAAATCACTTAGGCTTGTTGAACTTCTAGAACAAAGTCATTAGCAAAATAATAATTCTTTGAGTAGAATTGAACCCAAAACTATCACTTTTACCAACCACGATTAGGCCATAATGGTATTTTGAACCAGCAAATACCACTACTAGTATGGCTGGTGACAGATTATAGTTGCAACGAGGCATTCTCTTAATAAAGCTAAAGTTATCGCATTTCTGAGTAAATTGTTTCCTAGAAATATGATGATATTACATAAATTGTTTATTAATTAGACGCGTTGTTTGTTATATATATTGTATCGGAATTTTGTGGTCGTAGGTTCAATTAGAATGTTTATTTTTTTAGCTTTATCCCGCTTATAACAAGATAGGCAGAGGGAACCTTGTATGACCTTTGTCTGCCGAATTGACACTCAGATGCTAAACCGATGCATTATTTCCATTAAATCATCCAAAAAAATATATATTTATTCTCCAACCAACATTTGTTCCTTTTTAATTAACTTTTTAGAAACCTATCCCATTTCAACAAGAACCGTAGCCACCAATAATGGATGGATCTCGAGGAAACACTGAAAACGAAGTCACACAAGCTAAAATAATGCTTACACAGCAACGTCTCTCACAGACGGACGGACAGCACTGATTGATTGTCCTCCACTAGGGTTGGTGACGATGTGGATATATAAATTAAAATTGTGGAGAGTTTTACTTATTTCTTTTTTTTGAGTTGGGATTTTCGATGAGGTAGCTTTTAAGCTAAATAATGATTTGGATGTAATTGTAGTATTATTTTTTTCTAAACTTAGATGATGTATTATAATTGTTAATATTATTTTAAAGTAAAAAAATGTAAGCTAAAAATGTGGAACTGTAAACGTGACGGTTTTAGGTTCGATTCCCATTCGGAGAAACAAAATATTTTTGGCGTCTTCATTTCCTCGTTTTGACAGCGAGGTAATTCGCGGCGTTGAGTTCCATCACTCAACACGCAATGCCTCAAAAATTTGACGGAACGGAAGTGGGTTGATTGGATTAGAGTGTCTTAATATTAGGTTCTTTCTCCCTACCCTACTATATGCAGGATAGTAGTGCTAAAAATATATGAATATTAGTTACTTGAGCTACCAAATTTCTATATATTTACGTTAATATAGCTCGTATAAAACTATTTATTGTAGGAAGAAAAGCTCTAGTACCAAGAATTTAAGTCTCTCGATATGCTAAATATTTTTACCCAACTACTACGAAGCAAAAAGGAGGGTTATGATTTTGTTCTGCTCGTATGAATATATGTGAGTATGGATATTCATCTGTTCCATCAGAACTTCTAAAGTATTTATCATAATTAGACAAATGAGGTTGCTCTTGACCGTAAGCTGGTTATAGGGTACAGGTATCAAAAGAAAGAGCTTTCTGAGCACATTTCAAATATTTGAATATACATTGGACAAATCATAATAACATGACACTTCGTAAAAAAAAAGAATTTTTAAAAACTCTGAGAGAGTTTAGAGTGTGCTCTATCTTTATAATAACTGTTTCCTTGCCAATTTGTCAAGTATGCTTGTTGTGGTTCAAGTGTAGTTTAAGTATAGTAGAGTAAGTCACATTCTAGTTTAAAAGATATAAACATTTTTAAGATTTAGTTCAATTTTTGAACTGTAAAAACATTCCGTGAATATTTGCGAATGATTTATAATTATATTAATATCGTTAACTAATATTAATAAAAAACTATGTATATATGCTAAGTATAGGAAAGAACTGTTAAAGGAAATATAAATTCACGCTCGACGGATTCGGATGGAACCCACAATCAGTCGCGTTCGCAAACGACGTCCACGACTCGCCTCTGAACTGAAAGAACTGTTAAAAATGTTTTTTTTTATTTAAGTAATTAATTATATATTTACATATATATATATATATATATATATATATATATATATATATATATATATA